>LPNX010867444.1:458757-526278 GCA_001517045.1 Pseudotsuga menziesii
CCCATCATATGTTTGGAAGCCCCACTGTCTATGAGCCAATCATCATTTCCATGAGTAATGTTACCTGTGAGAGCTGATATCAGAACATATTCATCCTCGCTTGAATAATCTTCACTTTCATATCTGGATCTCTTTCTGGATGGTTCATCATCCTCTGCAACATGAGCATGATGTCTTCTTTGGCCTCGTCTCCCTCTGAAACTGGAACCTCCAATCTAGTTTCTTCAGAGAGATCAAATACTTCTATGCTTGGAAGTTGTCAACTTCACCAAGCTTATGATCAATCTATTGTGATAGATCATATTGAAATGAGAACCTCAAATGGAAATAGCAAAAGATTAGATCTTATCGATTTGAGGTGTCCGTCCTTGTCCCGGAGTTCGCTGATCTAGGGTTTGTCACAGAAACCCTAATTTTCAAAACTTGGAATCTTTCAGATATGATTGGATAAATAGATATATCTCTTCAAATGGAGTTGTCCAATGTACTCCTTTTCTAAAAACAGTGGAGGGAAGCTCCCGGAACAGGAAGCCCTAATTTTCCAATTTCTTCTGCAGAAATTCCTGTTACTGTTTATGTTATATCTTTGAAATTACTGCTCCTTTGTGCCTTACATTTCTCACTGAGGTAACCTCGCATGTCCCTGATCCAACACCGTAAGTTTCATCAGAATTGGTTTCACCATTTGGGATTTATGATCCTTTTCCCAAGGTGACCTGTTACAGGACTGTTCAGAACAGTGAAGTTGTACGGCATGCCACGTGTCACTGGTTCATCTTCTGAGTCTGATATTCGGACCACCAAAAGTAAAGTCAGTAACCTTTCTGGAACATCTTTAGGAATTCCATTTGGACCTCTGTAGCTCAAGATATTGCAGATCTCCCCAGATGTCCTATTCAGGGATGAATTCTGGAAGAGGCTGGAACCCTAACTTGGAGAGATCATATCTCCTGGAGTACAGCGAATCTGAGTCTGATTTTTTGACACAGGATTCATCAGGATTTTATATTTGGCCCCTACAATTTTCAGCTTCTGAGACTTTTCCAATCTCGAAATAGAGCGACTGTACCAAAACTTAGCAGTTTTAGTATTTAGGGTTTCTCCTAGCTCAGGGTCAAACTAGGGTTTGACTTTCCTGGAGTTTTACCCAACCAAATTTCTTGATCCAGGTCTTTAAACTTCGGTTTTGATGAGGAGAATAACCCTATGCTGGTCTCACTCAAAAATTCATCTTCTGTAGAAAGCCCTAATTTCTGCATCGAACACTGAAAATGCTCGGAATCAAATTCCGCTTCGACAGAAAGATGCGCCCTAAGGAGGAGAGTTGTTCCACCTTAATTTTGCTGAAAATCTGTGGAGGAAGATCCACAAAATAGGAATCCCTAGTTCCTGTAGCTGCACAATTTCTTCTTCTCAGGTTAGCCCTGATACCATGTTAGTTTTTCATCACATTAAGCTAGCATTATGAACTTAGGATCTTTTCAGTGAGAGAATAACAAGCACAGCAATAAAACATAAGCACATCACAAGAGAAAAGAGACACAAAGAGATTTTCCTCGGGGAAACCATAAAGGAGAAAACCCCGCAACTTCCTCTAAGATAAAATCAGCACCAAAACAGTAAGAGATCTCCCAACAGCAGTGGCCTTCTAGTCCCAGTATATTTCCTCCTCCACAAGTGCGCCTCACTTAAGAGAGCAAGTGATGTGTTTCACAAGTGATAAATAGAGAGACTCTCACTCTCTATTTATATTCATCCATTCACTTGAATTGCATTTTCACACGTCAGCTCAACCTAACAATTAATACCCGAGCCTACACCTTAATTAGTGTATAATAACTCAAGTGCCCCAAAACTGTGGGGACTTACCTAATGACTTGACATGACTTGTTTACATTATTAATCCTCCCGATCGGAACATCGGGGCATGACAACATGACTCAAATACATAATAGAAACATCCCGGAATAAACATTGGGTTACAATATATAAAATACATAGAAGAATACATTCCGAAGTTACATATACATTAACAATTCCACACACATCCTGTGCCTTTTTAATAGTATCCTCAATCATCTCATTCAAGTTGAGCCAAGCCTCGAGTATAGCTCTCACATTTTTCAATTGAAAGCTGTTGAGGATGGTAATATTTTATGGCTTGTCCTTCATATATATTTGTCAATCTAAAAGAGCATCATAATCTTTGGAAGCTTGCTCTCTCTTTTCAACCTATTCTTCAAGGACAACAGACATCTGACCAAAAGCAATGTGGGTTTCATAAATATCATTCATAGTCTGGAACAGTTCAGTTATTAAATTGTAATGCTCTTGATTTGTTTTAGTAGTCAATTCTTTAAATTCTTGTTGTGAAAACCTAGAGAACAAAGATGAAGCTGCACTTCCAGTTGCATCTTCACATTGCTTCTCAAAAAAGGCTATTTTCTACATCAATGTAGCATTTGCGGTCTTCTCATACTACAAATCATCCTAAAGGGAAACATTCTTCACCTGTACTTCATTGTATTTGTCCTGAGATGTATTCATAAGATTTTCATTATGAGTTTCATGCTCTCTTTTGTTTTGTTCCAGATCTTCCTTCAGTTTGCTTATCTATTCTTTTCTTCTATCGAATTCTTTGTTTAGTGTATTCACAGCATTAAAATTTGTACCTGTGAATGCTCCCAAAACACCAGTAGTATCTACAGCATCTATTTGTGGATCACCAGACTGTAGAGTCCAAACTGTTTGGTTAGAGAAAGATGTATCCATATCACCTTGATCTCTGCTTCTCTTTTTTCCCTTCTTAACCATTGCTTTATTATACTCACTGTAATGATAGTCTCCAAGAGAAATTACAATATCCTCATTAAACTCATCTCTTGACTCAATAGTAGAATAGGTTCCAGCCACCGTGGAAACCAAAGAGGATGTCTAAGTTACAATGGGGAAAGGAATAGGAAAACTAATGTGAGTAGCAGTGATCCAAATTTATGCAGGAATGCAACTAAATACACAAATAACCACAGAAACAAATATGCAGCAAAAATAACACTTCATTTCATTAATCAATAACTGAAACTTGTTTACATACAAAATGGAAATAAACTAGCTAGAGTGCCTGTAGCTTATCTCTGAGAAGAGATGTGGCGGCTACATGCCTCTGAAATCCATGTTACAATGAGGCTCGAAGGCCTATGTATTATTGAGAAACAATGGAAACCCTACACATCCAAAAACCTAACTCTGGGAGGTGAAACACCAGAATGTGGGCCCCGTTGGGTAACTTGGTACATCAATTTCCCGGGGTCGTAACTTTAGCATACTACCTCCGTTTGATGCGCATGATACATCGTTAGAAAGATCTGTTTAAGGACTACATTGATAATTAACAAATATCAAGTCCGAAACAAACTCCTATTTTCCCAACCATTCGATGCCGAAAAAACATCATTTAGGGCCTCAAAACGGCTCCGGAAGTTTAGGACCTGAAAACTGCCAAAAATAGTAAATTGTGCTACAATTACGGAAACTGGAAAAATAAAAGAAACAATGGTGGGGGTCCAAGTGGAATAGGTGGGTGGCCACCAATATCCTCCTGGATCATTCCTCCCCCCTTAGGAAGCAATGGTCCCCATTGCATTGAGTTCCTCCATGAGATGAGGAAACTTCTGCTGAACTTGGTCCCTAGTGAGCCACTTTCCCTAGTGAAGGAGTTGGCCTGCTTTGACAACTCGATATAGTTGGATCTTCTGTTGGCGAGTATTCTTGATCTATGTGTCCATAATTTGATTAGTTGTGTCTTGTTCCATGCAGTCGAGGTTTAACTCTATTGGTGTGAGTTGTTATGCCATGTCTGATGTGTCCAGTAGAGGTGGAAAGTAGGGTCGAAGGTGGTCCACATTGAACACTGGGTGCAAACCAAGGAATGGTGGAATACTGAGCTCGAAGGCATTGTCCCTGACATCTTTGGTGATGGTGTATGGCCCATATCAGAGCGGGCAAAGCTTGCGGTGGGGTCCAACGAGGCGCTCCTTCTGCAAATGTAGCCACACTTTGTCGCCAACCTGGAAGTTGTGTTGCACCCAATGTTGATCATGTCGCTACTTGTACTTAGCATTGGAACTGTCCAATATGTCATGAACCTATTGGAAAATGTGTTGAATGCGCTCAATGAAGATGTTCACCTTGGAAACTTCATACTGGATATGAGCTGAATCATCCTCGGTAGCTGCAAATGGCATCGCTACGTCAATGGGACATAGGGGTTGAAATCCCAAGCCCACCTGAAAGGGGCTATGGTTGGTTGAGTTGTGGAGGGCCCAGTTATAGTTGTGTTGTACATAGGGGAGGCTCTCATCCCATGTGCATGGATTCTTTTAGTTTTACACGCGCAAAATGTGTACGATCATCCTGTTGACAACCTCTATCTGGCCATTAGTCTGGGGATGGAAAGCTGTGGACTTTGTGATCTTGGTGTTTAGCGTTGACCATAGGCTAGACCAAAATGTACTAAGGAACCTGCTATCCTGGTCTGAGATTATAGACTGTGGGATCCCAAAGTGTACCCACACTTGTTCAAAGAAGAGTTTAACACACAGTCGTTGTCATGCTTAGTAGAAGGAAGGCTCGACATGTAACCCATGGAGATGGATTCCCAAGGTCGACTAGGGGTAGGAAATGGAGTATAGAGGCCTTGCTTCTTAATGGATGGTTTGGCAATGGCGCAGGCAGTGCAGGATCGAATGTACTTCCCGATGTCCTATCGAAGGTTCGGCCAATAGAAATACTTCTGTCATACTGCCATTGTTTTCTCGACCCCGAAATTCCTAGCGACCTGACTTTAGTGCGCTTCCCAAATCATCTTGGCATGCTCGCTTGAAGGAACACAAAGGTGTCCCATGTGAAATAGTAGTACATCCTGGAGGTGAAATTTTGGAACTTGGTTTCCCTCCAAGAGTGTCTGGTATGTGTGGCTGAATTATGGATCGCTCTTATAGAGAAGCAACCAATCAGAAGTCTTGTGCCCACAAGAGTTGAGCACAGTGGTTATCGCCACGATCGGTGGTCGGTTGAGGCAGTCTGCAACATTATTGGTGCTTCCCTTCTTATACTTGATGTTCAAATGAAACTGTTGTAGATATGTGGCCCACTTCTGATGGCGATCGTTGTGTAACTTCCTTTGTGTCTGTATGAACTGCAGGGGTCAGTGGTCTGTGTGGATGATCGTTTCCTTCCCCAAAATGTAATGCTTCCATTGTCGGCAAGCCTATACAATGGAATACATATCTTTGTCATAAGTGGGATATTTTTGGACTGTGTCAGACAATGTCTCACTGTGATATGCCAATGGATGCCCTTGTTGAGTAAGGACTACCCCAATAGCATAGTCAGAGGCATCTGTCTCGATCTCAAATGGTTGTTGCAAGTCTGGTAATGTGAGCACTCGGGCACAACAGGGGCGATGTTTCAATTCTGCAAATGCCTTCTGCTGAGTTTTCGACCAAAAGAATTTTGTTTTCGCTCCTCCCTTGGTGACTTGACTCAAGGGCCAAGTGATATGAGAGAATCCCAACATGAACCTACGGTAGAAATCAGCAAGGCCCAGAAAGCTGCGAAGCTCTGTTAGAGTAGTTGGGACTAGCCAATCCTGAATGACTTGGATCTTGGTTGGATCCACGTGTACCCCACACTAATAAATAATGTATCTCAGATACTAAACCTGGGTCATGCCAAAAGTGCACTTGTCCAAATTGGCACACAACTTGTGCTACCGCAATGTTTGGAGGACTTGTCGGATGTGGTGGAGGTGATCTTCCCAAGTCTGGTTGAAGATCAGGATGTCATCCAAATATACTACTACAAATGAGTTGGTGAATGGCCGCAAGATGTCGTCCATCAGTCTCATGAAGGTTGCAGGAGCATTTGTCAGCCCGAAAGGCATGAACAACCATTTGAAAAGGCCCTCCTTGGCTTTGAAGTTAGTCTTCCACACATCGGTTGGTTCGATCGGTTCCTGGTGATACCTGGAATTGAAGTCGATCTTGCTAAAATATTTTGCCCCTTTAAGCTGGTCTAGGAGGTCATCAATCCATGGGATTGGGAACCTATTCCAGACAGTGATCTTATTCAGCGCCCGATAGTCAATACAAAGTCTCCAAGTCCCATCCTTCTTCTATACCAACACGATCGGGCTCCCACAGGGTGATGAACTTGGTCGGATGTGACCCTTCTACAGCAACTCCTGAATTTGCCTCTTGATTTCATCATTCTCTAGAACAGAGCGTCTATAGATTGATCCATTGGGTAGCGGCACTCCTGGGGTCAGATCGATGGGGTGCTTGAACTAACAGTGGAGAGGCACCCCAATGGGTGAGGTGAACATGTCCCGGTACTCCTCCATGACCTTGTCCATTTCTTGTTGTTGTACGGAGGGGCCCTATCTGGAGGTCATGGCCACGATCTTCTTCTTTCCCTGAGGGCATATCATCAAGAAAACAAACTTCTCGGTTTTGGAAATGAGCTTACTACATTGTTTTGCAGTAACCAAAGAGATAGCGGCAGGAGGTGGTACCTCTGGTATCCTGTACAAATTATTTCCCAACGTAATAATAACAGCGCGAGGCCGGGACTCATACACAACATGTCACTTCCATAAGTATGGTTGACCTAGTAATACATCACAAACATCAAGAGGAGCAATATCACATAATACCTCATCGGTGAAGGGCTTGATGCTGTAGGGAAAGCGACACTGCTGGCTGACACGAAGATCCCATCCTTGGTGAAGCCACCAGATGGTGTACGGTTGCTGGTGTGTTGTGGTCGACAAACCCAACCGCTTCACGACCTCTGCTGAAATTAGGTTCTTTTGTCTCCCACTGTCAACAATGAACTGTAGTGGGGAACCCTTTACCCACATCTGGGAGTGGAAAAGACGCTCCTCCTCCTTTGAATCTTCTGGTTATTCCTTTTGGATCTTCATGGTAGCAACGGTGGCGTTGGGCTCTGCATCGATAATCTTATTCCCTCTACCATTCCCCTTCTTGGGTTCTGATTCAGTGTCAGAGTATGCATTTGATTCAAAATCCTTTATCTCGGCCACTAGTGACTGCTTGGCCTGACACTCACTTGTGTTGTGAGTGGGTCTCTTATGGAACTCGCACCACTTTCCCGCTTCCTTCTTTGGCTTTGCAGTGTTGCTCTTTTCTTGAGGATTTGGAAAGTTTTCTTGATTCACCATGCGTTGGCTGTGTACTTGGTTCTGCGGTTTGGGGGCACCTTTCCCTTGCTTCTGATTTGCAGATCCAAAGTCTCACTTTTTCTGTTTGAATTTTTGCTCAATTTTGGCAGCATACCGGTATGCCGTACCAAGCAAGGAGATGTCGAGGAACTCCATTTCCTCCTGAATGTATCTGTGTAGACAACTGCGGTACTTTAGCACCAAATGTTTCTCTGAATCTTTGATACCCAACTTGGTGCGCAGGGTATGGAACAGATTCGTCAGCTCATGCACATCTTGATCTCTTTGCTGCCGCAGCGTAGTCCATTATATGTACTTGTCCTCATAGCTCCCCACCAGATAATATTGTCCCTTTATGGAATCTTGAAAATAATTCCAAGTGGGTACAGCCGAGAACAGAGAGGGTTCCTCCTTGTCCTTTCTCTCATAGTAGGTTTCCCACCATTCCTTGACATGGGGCACGGCTTTGAGGTAGAGAAAAAGTAATCTTTTCCCGGTCAGAAAAGTCATGAACCAAGAAATATCCTTCTAATAGATTCACCCATCTCTCTACGGCGTTTGCATCTATTCGGCCATCAAATATGGGAATGTCGAAGTTTACTTGTACCTTAAAAGGGGTTGCGCCTCCAAAGTGGCTGCTAGATGCAGATGCGCCGCTAGTGGGAAGTCGTTGAAGGATTTGGGCGAAGTTATCCATCATCGCGTTCCTTCATTTTTCAAGGGCCTCCTCGAGCAACATTTTGATAGGATCTTTTGCGCCCTCATCTTTCTTTTCATCCTCCATGGGTGGCCATCGGGATTTGCGAGGCTGATCTTGCAAAGGTTCAACCAGGTTGAGCCCTAACTATTTATACCCTGCCCTCATTGGGGACATGCAAAGAAGGATCGAGAAAGAGTAGATTGCTCTGATACCACTGATCTGGATTTATGCAGGAATGCAAAAGAATACACAAATAACCACAGAAACAAATATGCAGCGGAAATAACACTTCATTTCATTAATCAATAACTGAAACTTGTTTACATACAGAATGGAAATAAACTAGCTAGAGTGCTGGTAGCTTATCTCTAAGAAGGGATGTGGCAGCTACATGCCTCTGAACTCCGTGTTACAATGAGGCTCAAAGGCCTATATATTATTGAGAAATAATGGAAACCCTACACATCCAAAAACCTAACCCTAGGAGGTGAAACGCTAGAATGTGGGCCCTATTGGGTAACTTGGTACATCAATTTCCTGGGGTCGTAACTTTAGCATACTACCTCCGTTTGACGCGCATGATACATCGTTAGAAAGATCTATTTAAGGACTACATCCACAAAAAACAAATATCAAGCCGAGAATGGACTCATATTTTCTTGACCATTCAATGCCGAAAAAACGTCGTTTAGGGCCTCAAAATGGCTTCGAAAGTTTAGGACCCAAAAACTGCCAAAAATAGTAAATTGTGCTACAATTAAGGAAACTGGAAAACTGAAAGAAACAATGGTGGGCGTCCAAGTGGAATAGGTGGGTGGCCACCAATATCCTCTTGGATCAAGCAGGTGATGGAGAAGGAGAGTCTGTCACTACAACTGCTTTTGAAGTTGAAGAGATAGTTGGAATTGTGGCAGTTTCAGGGATTGGAACAGGAATGCTTACAGTTGGAAATGATGATGAAGACACAAAGACCTTCTCAGAATTTGATGATGATGGTAAAGTAAATGAGGGTATGTGCAAAGGGATCTTGAAAATTGGGGTTTCTTCAGCAGTAAAATGCAACATGGGAGTTTGAAACGATGGAGGTATCATAGGAGCAGATGTAGAAGTTGCAGTGTGGTAAAGTTGAGACAATGAGGGAGGTATGGTAGCTCCAACAGGCAAGGTTGAGAGAGCTTTGATGGATGAAAGGAGAAATGTTGAAGATGAGGAACTAGGCATAGAATTTGATTGTGGAATGATGGAAACAGGGATGGAAACCTTCTTGCCATGACCATTAAACAAATCTGAAAATGCTTGAAAGTGGTCATCCACTTCTTCCAAAATAGGCACAAGAGAAATTTATTCTTCTTCAACATCGAAATCAGTTAAATCGATAGTAGGAACTGTAGAGGAAGAAAGCTGGGTCTTTTGTCTTTTAAATAGATTCTCTTCAAGTGGATCATGAAAAGTTTGAGTAACCGCAGCAACCGTCTGAATATCAGCAACGGGATGAACAAATACATCTACCTAAGTATCTAAAATAGAAGTCACGATACTTAACCTTTGTTTGAACTGTTGGGAAGTATGCATCAAAGTTTTATCTGTTGGGCAACATTTTCCTATGGATGATCTTCCACAAGACCTTTAGCTTTATCCTTAGCTGAAACCATCACCACTTATGGAACTTTGGTTAGCTGAGCTCCCTTTTCTTCATTATTCTTTCTTACCTTTTCCAGCAGATCCAATTCTAATTCCCTGTAGCTCTGGATCATATCTCTGAGCTCCTTCTAATAATGTAGGATAAGACTCTGTTCTTCTTTACTTTTGGCCCTGGCCAAAACCTCAGGAAAGGTATCTACTCCGCTGTGTATAGAGTCATCAGGGATATCTTCATGAATAAAACCACCCTTGATATGGTGCTGCTTGAAGTGAGCATCAAGGAACCCTTTGGGATCATGCTGTCTCTTACTAGCAAAGCCAAGTTTCAAAGAAACTATGTGCTCACTTAACTCTACAGCCCAGGTTGAGGTTGGGATCGCCAATGACCCGAGATATAGAGGGAATTTAGGCCAACCTTTTCTCTTAGGTCCAATGAGTCTCTTGTAAACCCCTTCGTGATAGTCTAGAAAGACACCTCCTCGAGGACTAATCTGTCAGTGACAACCTTGGGAAGCATGTTGACAGCACTGCTACCCAAAATTCTGAAATATGCAAAGGAATCACCAACATACCCATCACCCATTGTAGTAATGAGATTCTTGGCCTTAGTGGAAAAGGCAGGAGCCTCCTTTTTGAAGATTAGGAAATAAATGTGGCCAAGGAAGTTTTCATAGATGTCATAGAACTTGGGTACGTAATTGGTATCCCACAAATCTGGATATGTAATTGGTATCCCACAAATTGGGATAGTGCAACTCAATACAAAATACGTCGATAATGAAGGCTGAAAAGAAGAAATTCGGTTTCTTCCTGGCAGTGGCCTTTTGATAATCCTGAATGACCGTTCTAAGCTCTAGAGACAAAATAGAATCCCATGGGAAGGATTCTCCTATGGTCAGGACATGATGAGCTATTGGAGCCCATTCAGCTTTAAAAAAGGAGCAATTAAGGAGATCATAAAGTCTACATAGCATGGATGCTAGCAGAGAGTATGGTTCCCTAAACCAGGAAACAAGGTAAAGGTCATCATTGCTCTAAGAGAACATACTGGAGTTGCTCATCAAGGATTTTAACATTTCATCGAAATTAAACATGGACTTAGAATCTTTGGCAAAATCAGTGTCAAGGGGTTGTCTAGCCGGTTTAAGACCATAGGCTTTGACAAAGACATCGGGGTAGAAATTCGTGAGTTGTGACCCTGCACTGCCATTGAAGGAGCGGTCTTTAGGGTTTGTGTGTTCAACAATCCATTTAACCACATCATTATAAGGAAGGATAGCAGTCCTAGCAACAATGGCATGGATTCCAGACTCCTTAATTCTTTGATACGTCGACCGGTCTTCCTGTATGTCTGATAAGTCATCGTTGTAGAAAATGGAATATATCCTAGACCAATAAATTTGATAAGTTTCAGTGACTTTGCCACTGGTATCAGAGAAGATGCCAAAGTTAGGGTCCTTGGTCAGCATGTCTCTTTGAAGGTTTTTGCATCGGTTAATTCGGGACATTTTTGGGAACCAAAAACACTCTGTTTAAATGCATAAACAAAAAATCAAAACTAATTCAAACAAAATTATAGTAATCAATTTGAATGATGAAAATGACTACGACACTAACCTGTAATGAGATTGGACTATGACGATGTTACATGGTAAAGACGTAAAGAAAATTCATGCAGAACAGTAAATCACAGCAGTAAAAATGGTAAAGAAATTGTAAAAGACCGATATATATATATATATATATACACACACACACACATTACGAGGTCAGTTAGGACCATAGGATTAAGATAAACGAACGGTCGAGATTAAACCTCATAGGATGCAGGATCTTATCACGAGATCTAAATTTTATTAACTATCCCACAATCCGCATCCTGCAAATTGTGGGATGCAGGATGACAAACGTACTGAAGTTTTGTTCAATCTCTCCCGCATTCCGCATCCCGCAAATTGTGAGTTGCGGGAGAACGCAACAAAAATCACAAAATAAATCACGATTTGCAGGATAAAAAAGTTCACAAATTATAAACTTCAAGATCTCGCAATCTGCATTGCAGGCTACGGGATACGGGATGCGGAATGCAAGATGGACATAATTCTTTGAAAAAAAATAGTTTTCCGCAATCCACCAAAGGAATTCAAAACACGCAAAAATTCGAAGAATTCAACTAAGTTAAATCATAGAAACCATGATAAATATTATGGGAACTCCCAAAAATGACTTGAAGGATTTAGAAATATTACCTTGCATGTAACATTGGGGTTCTCATGTTTTGGATAAAGGAAGGGATCTGTTGTACCTACAACAATATACCAAATATCAAATTCCAAAATCCAAATAATACATGCCCAAGGTAGACTTTCCGCAATCCGAAAAAGTAAATTGATAATCATTCTTTCGTTTTTCGCTTTCCCTTTCCTCTTTCCAATGCTGAAAGCGGAAAGGTAAATTCATAAATTCATTATCAATTTATCGATTTACCTTTCCGCTTTCCCTTTCCGCGGATTAGGTTTTTCCAATATTCATTCTTAAAGCCAGTAGAGCCCGATATTACAAGATTCCAAGGAGCAACTCATAATTTCACATAAAATTGACTAGGTTCTATTGCACTATACACTTGGTTTCATCTAATGAGTAACACCTACTCGTTAATACAAGGTACTATATAATAAGTCCTTGGAATAACTCCACCTGCATCGGATACTATTGGAAGAGCAGCATACATTTGCGTAGTACCAATGATCCTGTGCAATCTGGCTTCATCTACACAGACATAATGTGATGTCAAAATGAAAAAGTAAGGGATGAAAGGGAAATCAGAAAGGTAAATTGATAAATTGATTATCAATTTACCTTTTCACTTTTTGCTTTCCAATGCGGAAAGAGGAAAGCGGAAAGGTAAATTGATAAATTCATTTATCAATTTACCTTTTCGCTTTCCCTTTCCGCTTTCCAATGCAGAAAGAGAAAAGTCAAATATTGTTCTAAAATTCTGTTGTTTCAATGTTCAAATGTTAGCTTTCAATGGAATTGCAGAAAAATATAGGATACGAAATTGAATTTTTCTAATAACTTACTACATGAGAGTTACTAATTTTTTTTTCATATATACTTTCTCACACTACACTTTTTTCTTCTATATTGTTATTTTCTTACAATTATCAAGCTAGCACTTGAAAAACAAAATTCACTCCAGTTATATTATTTTAAGCTACTTTATTACTTCCCCATATGCACTGAATTAACATTTTTTATCTTCTGCTTTATATAGTTTGCAATTAATACATATAGAAAATGTGTCGCTGCTAACAATCAAAGCTTCTAGGTGTTTAACAAGTTTAGAATTTTTTGGTAGGCATTATGCCAAATCGTGACAATGAACAAGCCAATGCACGAAGAATAGTTTTATATGCACAAAATAGAGATAAAAACAACAAGAAACAACGTCTTCTTTACAGGGTTGCTCGTCTGCATGTGGATATATCTTCTTCAATTTCTCTTGTGGAACCTGTCGACACAGCTTCACTTCCATATCCTGTGACAAATCCATTGAAGATCCACCTCAATGACGCACATCAACGTTTTCGTAAAAAAATAGATAAGCTAGCTGATATGAATGTCTGTTCAATTTGTAAAGAATGTTACCCTGGTATTGTAACAAAAAAATTCCATGGTGCATACGCTTGTTCTCGTTGTATTCTAGAACGAAAAGGCCATCTATTTTCATTGGAAAACAATATGGATCCGGGAAACCAACTAGTTGTCCTTGTAGTACTTACACAGGTTGAAGAAATGCTCATTAGTCGTGTTAACCCAATCTTGCAAGTGACACATGCTCATGGTGGTCAATATAAATACTCTGGCCATACTATTTGCTCCCCCCAAGACATTTCCAATCTTGTCACATACCTACCACATTTAGTATCAGAACTCGACATCCTCGTTGTTCGGAAAGGCAATTCTACAAACAATCCATATGAACTGTTTGTTAGTTGAACACATGTTCTTGCTGCCCTTCAATTCAAAATGGTAAATGACCCGTACTACAAGGATGTACAATTCAACCCAATTGCATTAGCTTCTTTGCCTCTTATTTCAACAGACAGTTCACCTTTGATTCCACATCTTAATAGCAATGATGTATTATCTCATCAACAATGCTTGTCATGTACAGACCAACCACCAGATTCATTTGAACCCTTTGAATTGGAATCCTCGTTATTTATTTCAACACAAACTAATGTTATAACTGAAGTTGAAGAAATTAGATAGTTGTTACACATACCAAATATCCCACTACCACCTTCCATTGATTTCCCCCTTATAGAAATGTCCCCTATCATTGAGTACAATGCAGAAGGCCTTCTTTCCATGGCTTTTCCAACTTTGTTTCCCATAGGTACATCAATGTTATTACAACCACGCATTCATGAGGTTGATATGCACGAATATGCACTTCACCTCATTCGTATCATGACAATAGATTTGGCCAACATCCTTGCTTCGAATACTATATATACAATCTAATTATGCGTCATTGAAGTAATACTACTGTCTCTATTTTTGTCAAAAAAAATCTTGAAGATACACTACCTCCCACAGTGCTTGAGCTTGTCAACCAATTAGAAGACATGCCTAATGAGAAAATTGGTGAAAGGGTTGCAAGGTTTGGGTCTTCATTACGTGGAAAACGTTGATATTGGAACAAAAGTAGAGTTGAACTCACAAATAAGATCAATCAACAAGGTACACCAACGTTCTTCTTCACCCTTAGTGCAGTTGACACAAAATGGCCAGATTTGCATGCTCTAATGCATGCTAAACGTCCTATTGGTTTACCTCAAGAATATCAATCGAAGGTTCACAACATCGTATCAAATCCACATATTACATCATAGTACATGCACAATAGATTCAAAGCATTTCTTCAAGAGGTGCTTCAAAAAGGTTTTCATATAACATATTCTTGGTGCATGTATTATACCATCTATTCCTTCTTCTTTTTCTCTTCCTATTTTTCACTTTATACAATCTATTTCTAATGTATGCATTTTCCTCCCATGTAGATATCAATGGCATCATAGAGGATCCACACACATTCATGGTTTTATTTGGTTGGCAAATGCACCAAATATGGATACGTTACATTGGGAAGATGTTGTTGCAGTTGAAGCTGCAATTTTTTTTTGACACATATGTGACAGCTTAGAATCCTTGTAATTCCCAGTTGTCCACATCTAGGTCACACCATTCTACTACAAATTATCCATGCAATCTTGCATCACCATCGATATTTGCATAAAACTACTCAGATGACTATGTGTTCGGGTACACAGGGTACTCCCAAAAGACCGAACACCTTCAGCAACCGCTTCACACAAATAGATCACAGATCAACACATCGATGTTTGTCATGTGGTTAAAACCCTCAAGAGGGAAACAGTCCACGGCCCCAACCAAATAGCTACTTGGAGCAATTTATTATTCAAAAGAAAGAAAGTTACATATGAGCTTCTCATAATTAATCAACTAGCCAAGGACCCTCTATGCTCTTTAAATAGATATCATAGACTAATCGGGTGTTAAACCACGAATCAATGGTAGGTATGATCTAAGAGAAGTTGAACCGTCAGATCACTCTATGTCTAGAACATATTGTGACCGTCGGATTAGAATATTTACAAATGCATACTAAAGAAACACACTTTTACCTAACGGACATATTACACAAGTTTATCTTAACTAACTCCTAAGTGTCTAAATATCCTAACACCCCCCTTAAGAACAACTTGGGATAGGATTGAAGGATTTACAAAAGTGACACTATTAGGAGAAGGAAGGAGGCATTAGAGCCTATCCCCCCTTAAGGAAACATTCTTGAACTCCTAACATAGACCGAAGTTTAGAAAACTTTGCTTCTATAAGATACTTGGTGAAGATGTCTACAACTTGATCATCTGTAGGGCAATAGAGTACTTCAATAACATGATCATGAACAAGATTTCTGATGAAGTGCATGTGTAGCTCAATGTGTTTGCTGCGCTGATGTAGAACTGGATCTTTGGCAAGCTTGATGGCACTTTGATTCTCGCACCAAAGTGGAGTAGGCTGCTGCTGCTCGAATCCAAACTCTGAAAGGATTTGTCGAAGCCATAAAGCTTCTTGACTGGCATTAACTGTGGCTAGATATTCTGCTTCTGCTGAAGAAAGAGCAAGTGCTTGTTGTTTCTTACAAGCCCAAGTGATAGGTACAGATCCTAGACTGAAAACATAACCTGCAGTAGACTTCTGATCATCAGGATCGCCAGCCCAATCTGAATCAGTGAAACCAACCAACAAAGGTTTCCCCCCTGTACTGTAATGAATCCCAAACTGAATTGTACCTCGAATATATCGAAGTATTCTTTTTGCTGCTTTCTAGTGACTTTCATGAGGAGTTTGCATATAACGGGAAACACGACCAACGACAAAGGAAAGGTCAGGATGGGAATGATTCAAGTATAAAAGACTACCAACAAGCTGACGATACAAGGTGGCATCAACTTCAGGGGAAGTACATGTGGCAGAAAGTTTGACTCTAGACTGGAAGGGAGAAGGGGCTGGTTTACAATCTTCCATGTGAAGCAACGAAGAAGGTCACAAACATACTTAGACTGGGAAAGAAAGATTCCTTCTTTGGTTTGCAAGACTTGAAGACCAAGCAAATAATGCAAATGTCCTAAGTCCGACATTTCAAAATTTTGCTTAAGACTAGATTTCACATGGGTTATAAGTTTAGGGTCACTACCAGTAAGGATAAGATCATCAACATAAAGAACAAGTATGATGAAATGGTTTCCTACTTTCTTGGTATAGACATTGGGGTCAGAATGGCATCTAGAAAAACCAGTGTCAAGGAGAAAGCTATCCATTTTGGCATATAAAAACCTCTAGGAGCTTGCTTAAGTCCATATAAGGATTTCTTAAGGAGACAAACAAGGCTAGAGTTATCCTGAACATATCCAGGAGGTTGTTCCATTAAAATTTCCTCATGTAAATCACCATGTAAGAAGGCAAACTTGACATCCATTTGATGGACTTCCCAGTTATGTAAGGCTACAAGGGAAAGAACAAGGCGGATGGAGTTCATTTTTTTCTACAGGGGCAAAGGTTTCATTGTAGTCAATCCCTTCAACTTGGGAAAAACCTTTGGCAACTAACCTTGCCTTAAGTCTTTCAACACTTCCATCTGATGAATACTTAGTTCTGTAGACCCATTTACATCTGACAAGTTTTCTTCCTTTTGGAAGAGGAACAAGATCCCAAGTATCGTTCACCATTAAGGAACGATATTCTTCATCCATAGCCACATCCCATTCTGGATTTCCTAAAGCTTCTGCAAAAGTTTCTGGATCATGATTCTCGAAAACTTGAGCCAAAAGAGAAGAGGCTCGATGAAACTGAGAACGTGTTCATCGTTGATCTCTAGGATCACCGGCAAGATCACCAGCTGCTTCACATGTTGAACGAACCCATCGAGGAAGTATTGGTGCTGGTGCAATTGGAGGAACATGAGTAGGCAGAGGTGGATTTTCATCCTCACTGTCATCATCAGAAAATGGAGTTGGAAACCTGTTAAGGAAGCTGGAAGAAGCAGAAGAAGAAGGCATAATCGCCGAATAAGGCTTGCAGGCCAAAGATGGCACACCCGCCAAGTTAGGCTCGCAGGCCAAGAGATTTTCATCAAAATTAACATCTCTTCTAATGATTATATCATGAGAATGTGGCTAAAGAAGTCTATAACCTTTTACATCTTCAGAATATCCAACAAATATGCACTTTTCACTTTTAGGCTGTAATGCTTTCCGTTTTTCATTTGGAATGTGAGCCCATGCTTCACAACCAAACATACAAAAGTCACTTGCATCTGGTTTAATTTTAATCCATGCTTCTTCTAGTGTTATACCCTGTAAAACTTTAGTGGGTGTGCGATTAACTATGTAATTTGCACAATTTATGGCCTTAGCCCAATATTGAAGACTTAGTCCTTTAGATTGGACCATACAATTAGCGATTTCTTTTAAAGTGCGGTTCTTTCGTTCAGCTACTTGGAGCAATTTATTATGCAAAAGAAAGAAAGTTACATATGAGCTTCTCATAATCGATCAACTAGCCAAGGACCCTCTATGCTCTTTAAATAGAGATCATAGACCAATCGGGTGTTAAGCCACAGATCAATGGTAGGTATGATCTAAGAGAAGTTGAACCGTCGGATCACTCTATGTCTAGAACATATCGTGACCGTCGGATTAGAATATTTACAAATGCATACTAATGCATACTAAAGAAACATACTTTTACCTAACGGATATATTACACAAGTTGATCTTAACTAACTTCTAAGTGTCTAAATATCCTAACACTATGAAGAAATTGTCTTTTTTGTTCAAAGGCACACCATATGTTCAGAGTCAACTTGCCTTCACAAAAAAGGAACATTTGCTCAATGTCATTATGGTTTTCTATATGAGCTACAAGCTACTTATTCGTTATTCATTGATCCAAATGGACAGAAAACCTATAATCCTACAAGAAATGATACCCTTTTAAATATTCACAACCCTACCATGCTTTCAATATAGAGGGCTAATGTTGATTGCCAACCTACTCTTTGTAAACATGTTGTTCTCAAATACATTTCAAAGTATGCATCAAAAGCAGAGCCAAAATCAGAAACCTACCGTGCAATTCTCTCTCGCCTTACACATGTTGCACCAAGTGACAACCCCATTCTTCAGCCAATCAAACAATTCCTTGCACAAATAGTTGCAAAAAGAGACATTAGTGCACAAGAGACGTGTCACATGCTGCAAAAAATTCCTCGTGCTTTGTAGCCGTCACTTCTTTTCCCTAAACGTGAGCCAAACTGTCTTCCATCGTGTTTCTAATGACATTAATAACACCCCTCCAACACCCCTCTTCATTTTTGCTTACATGCAAAGACCCATTTTTCTTGAACATGCAACTCTGCTTGAAGCTGCTCGTTCTTGGTCTTTCTCGCCTAATAGGAAAAAAAATCCATGGAAATGAAACTTGCATGACAAGATTGTTAGAGTCTATCGACATTTCACTTCCATTCCTCCCTCTGATTCTTCATCTTTTGAACCATTTTGTTGGAGTGAACTTCTTTTATACAAACCTTTTCGGTCCATCCCTCATGATATTCGAACCACAACTTCTGAAATTATTTCTCATTGGCATCACATTAAAGGCACATATGTTGGGTGGCATATTCAACGTGCAGAAGAGAACCCTCTACACATCTATCCGATGATTCAAACTCCAATGTTGTTACCTTTTCGTTGCCCCATACCATGGATGAACGGGAAATTGTCTCTCAAATGCATCCAGGCAATAACATCCAAGTTGATCACCTTGAAATGCTTGGGCATTGTGAATTTGACAAAAATCACAATTGGTCAAATAACAATATACCCACCCATTTGCATGAGATAACAACATCATTCATTGACCTCAATCGCTTGCCCATCTAACTACATGAAGACACCCCATCCTTCTCCAATTCACCTAATTCTTTGTCTCCCACACAACGCATAGCCTTTGACCTTGTCATGTCCCATTTCAGAAACACTACATATGATCAACCACTAAAACTGGTGATTCAAGGTGCTGCAAGCACTGGAAAAGCGTACCTCATATCTTGCTTGAAATTTGCACTTCAAACTGCATCTGAACAAAATCCCTCCCCACTTCTTCTCCTTGCTCCAACTGGTGTTGCTGCTTTTAACATACATGCATCAACAATACATTTTGCTCTTCGAATACCCATTGGTGAAATGCAGCCTCTTGAAGGCCAATCCCTTTCAAAATTTCAAGAATAACTTTGCCATATTCGCTATATTCTCATAGATGAAATGAGCTTTATTGGCCCAAAAATGTTAACTCAAATTGATGCACGCTTACGTCAATCTTTCCCCTCGAAATGTACAATCCCATTTGGTGGTTGCTTCATAATTCTTCTTGGCGACTTCAAACAATTTCCTCCTGTAAAATACATTCCCATGTATGTAGGCTCATACATTGGAACTGCTCTTTGGCGTACACTTGATACTTTTATCACGCTCGAAACAATTTTCTGACAACAAGGAAATAATCCTTCTCAAACTTCCTTTCAACAACTCTTGCTAAACGTTCGAAATGCAACCCCAACTGTTGAAGACTGGGCACTCCTAATGACAAGAACAACCTCATGCCTTTCACATGTCGAAAATTCTTCATTTGAACAATCTATCCATTTGTATCCCACAAATATCTCTATTGCACTGCACAACAAACACATGATGAAACAACTTAATATTCCAATTGCACATTGCTTTGCAGAACAAAGGAACAAAAATGGCCATCAATTTATTGATGATGAACAATTGGCATCAAAGGTCCTTCTTTTTGTTGGTCAACAAGTCATGTTAACTGCTAATTTATGGGTTCAATCAGGACTTGTTAACGGCTCACTTGGAAAAGTCATTGATATTGTCTACAACACAAATGAGCAACCTCCTACCTTGACATCATTTGTTGTTGTCGAATCCCTCCATTACAAAGGACCCTTATGGGATGCTTCTAATCCTACTTATGTTCCAATATATGCAATAACAAGAGGATCCCGTAGACAACTACCACTTCGTATGGCATGGGGTTTAACAATTCATAAGCCCAAGGTATGACCCTACAAAATGTGATAATAGATATTGGAAAGATTGATAGACAAGGGCTTACATTCACTGCAATATCAAGATTTACATCTCTTTCAGACCTACGCATTTCTCCACCTTTCTCTTTTTCTAGATACTCTCGAATGCAAGGCAATCGATATGTCCAATGTAGGAAACAAGAGGAAAGCTTACTTGCTTCAAAGTCTTTAAAACCAAATTGTGGGTGAAGCTTCTCATTGTCTGCTGTATAAATGTAATGTTTTTCTTTGGTCACTTGTTGATGTAAACGATCTACTTTTGTTTCAATAAACATCCAAGAAAATTTGAAATATTTGGATTCTAGACTAAACTGTCTCAACAAACTCAAATAGTAACTGTGAGAGTTTTAAGTAGCCCAATTATAATATATAATTGATAGCTAAGAAATAATTACTCGATGCGCATTTGATATGTCAAATTTGTAATGCAAACTCAATACATAAATCAACACCTTTAATACATCCACAGCCTATAATCAATATACCACAAACAATGAAGAATAACTCAAAATTGTTGAAACCAATTTAATAAAAAACCATAAATCATTACTTAACTAATAATAGCTTATTCAATTGCAAAGCATTACAATGTCGTTCTTCAATACTGGTCATTGCAAAACTGTTATTTACGGTTTTAATGATCAAATCCCCAATTGACTAAATCCATATCCAGCATTAAACCAGGTTTCGATAATTGAAAAAGATAAAGGTAAAAGTGATTTATTTTCTTCACACATAACTATTCAAGCTAGCATCAATCTCTACAACTAGCTTGAAATAAACTCAAAGCAAATATTGTATAAGGTTTATGAACAAGCTTAAAAATATTCAATACATCCAAGAAGTAATACTAATTAAAGACAGAAACATAATAAATGACATAAGTTAAACAAAAACATTCATTTATGATATATGAAATAGAAGAAAACAAATTTATATATACTAGGTAACATTGGTTTAACATACCAGTAATAATCACCAAGCCAATAAAAATAGAAGAATAACTATAATTTGCTAACAAACATTTTACAAACAACCACATAACAAAGCACAAATAACTGTAATTTCATTAACATGTAGGACATTCACACATTCTTATGCTTAGTGTCCAAACAACTGATTTCTTTTACTTTCCAAATTTTCCCCTTTAAATAACATTACGAAGTATTACAACAAAAAAATATTCCCAACATGTAGGGTTCCAAGATCAAACAGTTTAATTTTGACCAAGGATAGAACGCCACTTGGCATCTAACTCCATCAATAAATCAATGTCCTAGGATTTAGCCTGTTCAAAATGAATTTGTGCCCTCAAAACCTCAGACGCAATCTCCCTCTTCTTCATCGTTCTCCATTTACCAATATAAGCCTCTATCTTAACTATTGTAGAATAAGGTTTCTCGATCCAACTCGAAATATCTTCCAGCTTGATTTGAGTAAAACCCTCAATCATCTTCTTGGCAACAACAACTGATTGTTTAACTTCATCTAATTTTAGCTTGGGTGTAGATGCTTTTTCAATCGCTTCTAGCACAGCCAACCCTAAAAAATCGAATAAAACATCTGAAGCTTTCCACCTATGCTTGCACGCTTCCTGGCCATCTTCGATGATGCTTCGTACTGCATCGCAAAGGTTTCCCCAAGTTTTAAAAGTCACTTCAACCTTTTTAACCTGAACTTTATCCATTATTGGAATATCCTTTGATTTGTCTTTCATATGTATTTTCCAGCTAGTCACATTTTCCAATCCCTTGATTGCCACAATTTTCCAAGTATCATGATCCTCGAGAACATGTGATTGTTCTTCAAATGTTTTGTACAGTTCCTGTATTTCATACAACACTGTATACATGCTAGTCATGCATTGATGATATTGCTAATTTACCCTACAAGCCAACTGTTTAAATTCTTCAACTGTTAGTGTTGAAGATGATGAGGCAGTTGAAGATATTCGTAATTGTTTCAGTTGATTCTCTAGCGTATAATTATGATTAACTTGTTGCTTCTTGACAACCTATAATTTCTCAAGCTGCTGCTTCAGATTGTCGAATTGTTTTTCCAATTGTGTCTCTTTATCTTGATGCTCTTCTTTAAGCAACTTGATATCCTTAAGGTGACATGCCTCAGATGCATCCAGATCCTTTCTTACTTTCTATAGTTCCTCTTCCTTAGTGAAGAGATCTTTAGTCAACTGCAACACTTAGTTATAGTTAGCACCTGCAAAAACTCCAATAGCAGCTGCAGTATTTACTGCTCCTTGCTTTTCATTAGGAGCATTAGTTTTCCAAACAATTTTATCAAGGGCAGGCACATGTTTGAGCATACCTTCTCTTGTCCTCTTTAAACCTTTCTTCAAAATGGCCTTCTGCTTCTTGCTCCAACAATAATTCCCTAAGCTAACAACTGCATCTTCTCTAAAATCTACTATCTCTTCTGTAGATGAAACAACTTCTTTTTTGGATGAGCTTGTTGACTGAGGTTGTGATTGTGACACCGGAATTTCTACATTAACTTCTAATTATGACACTGGAATTTCTACATTAAGAGGACAAATGTCCAAGGCCAAAGGAGAGAATATAGATATAAGGGAAGTGGAAGAAGGAGGAACAAAGCTCTTAGTTTATGTAGAAGGGATAGTAGCTACAGAAGGATTTTACACTTGGGAAAAAGGAATACGAAAAGATGTGGTGGGAGGCTCAGATGTATGGGGAGTCAACAAAACACATGAAGAAGGAGGGGAAATATCACTAGCCAATTATGCTAATACTAATGGGTCTTCACAAGTTTCCTCAACAATAGGATTTGAATCTACATGGGAAAAAGAGGACTTAGAAAATAAAGGATAAAAAAGATCTCCTGAAAATTGTGAAATAGACACAGATGATGTCGTCGAGGTAACAATATTGACAGGACAAGTGGGGTTTCCAGTCTCCTCCTCTAGATCATTATCAATATCATGGATCTCAATCTTACTCTCAGATTCAGAGTCAACCTGTCGAATGAGAGAAGCTTGGAGAGGCAATTGCTCTTGAATGATAGGTGCACCTATCTCTAATCCATGTTGATCCATGGCTACCTACTGAGGTATTTCCTATGTTTGAAGCACTACAAGTTGAGTTTTCTTCTTCTTTGGCTCAGCATCAGCCTCCTGAACATATGTCCGAAGTTGAGAATTGAGCTTTTGTAGACCTAGTTTAAATGCTTCCCCTCTTTGAAGAACTTCCATCTCCTGCGAAGACTGACCCCTACCATAAGTTTCTATCACAGCTTTGCCTTTCTCTTTCGACTGCAATGTTGAGGAAGAAGCTGATGTTCCTTGCTGTCTTGTTTCTCTTTCCATGTTTTCCCTATCAAGCTTATCCTTTGCTTCAAATTTCGATCTTCTTTTACGAAGGGTGGTTTCCTTAATTTCTTTCTGATATAGGAAAACAAGAGACTTTGCCTCTGGATCAGTGATCTTATCTAATGCTTGTCGAAAATCAACAAATTCCCTGTACATGGAATCATCTGGCAAATATTCATGTGTATAATTCAACTTAGCCTTTTCTTGAGCAAAAAGGATAACAAGAAAAGCGTTAGGATCATGCATCCTTTTGGAAGCTTATCCCAGCTTCATAATTGTAATCTCATTTCCAAGCACAGTTGCATGAGTAGAATTCTGTATAACCAAACAATCTAGATGCAAAGGAAACTTAGGCCAACCCTTCCTCTTGTTCTTAGCCAATTTTGGATAAGCGCCATCAATAACCATTTGAAAAGCAAATTCCTATAACACCATTCGGTCTGGAACAATTCTCGGCAACAAATGGATGGTATTGCTTCCCCAAATTCTGAAATAAGAGAAATATTCCCCCGCGTACCAATATCCATGAACAACAATTAAAGCCCTGGCTTTTGCTGAAAATGCCGAAGCATCGGCTTTGAAAATCATATGATACATGGACCCTAAGAAAAGGTCGCAGATGTCATATATACGACGAACAAAATTATCCTCCCACAAGTAAGCACTGCAAATATGAACCGATGGACAATTCTTCTCCCAATTCCAACCCAGATTAGGAAATTTCGAAGTCATACAAAAAACGTCCATGACAAACGCTGACATATAAAATTGCAGTTTTTTTCCTTTCAGGTACTTTTCAATTTGCTGCTGCAAGTTAAGAGATAATATTTGAGCCCAATTGAACAACTCACCTGTAAGAATAATGTGTTGGGCTGCCAGAACCCACTCTGATTTGAAATATGTACAATTTGCCTCACCATATAATCGACAGAACATAGTGGCCAGTAGTGAAAATGGTTCCCTGAACCATGAAATATGGTAGGCAATACCTGGTTCTGCAGGAAACAACATAGTGTTTGCCATCCATGATTTTACCACCTGTCCGTAATTGAAACAAGATCCTTCTTCATCAAGGAACTTACGACTTAGGAACTGTCTCGGGGGACTGAGAGTGTAACCCTTAGAAAAAAATTCAGGTTTAAACGAGGCCAAAAAATGCCAATGTAATCATTGAAAACTCGCTCTTCAAGCTTAGCGTGGTCGAGTGCCCACTTCACTGTATCTGTGTAGGGCATAAATGTTGGTCTAGCGGCAATTAGATGGAGCTGTGAACTCTTAATGTTGATGTAAGCCGACTGATCCTGAGGAGTAGTCGAGAGATCATCATTATCGAAAATTGAATAAATTCTCGACCATTCTACATACACATTTTCAGAAATTTGCCCACTAGTGTCTGTAAAAATTCTTGCATTTGGGTCCTTGGACCTTTGTTCTTGGAGAGTTGTTTTTTACCTTGTCTTTTTGGGCGCCAAAGAGGCCATTTATGTTGGAAATACCGCAAATTAGGTCAAACTTACTAAACTATAGAACCAATGACAAATGTAAGGTGCAACAAAAAGAAAACACAGTAAAAATCAACAGGCACAGTAAAATCGCAGATAAAACAAATAGTAAAAACTTAAAAGATTGAAACACACTATATAGCAAAAACCTCAACAGCAAAACAAATATAGACCGTAGATCTAGGGAAAAACAAACGGATGAGACCAGGGCGGGAAATAAAAACTGAATATAGAACCTTTTATTAACACAAACTGTAATTTGCGAAAGCGGAAAGTGGAAAAGTAAACTGATAATAAATTTACCAATTTACCTTTTCGCATTCCGCTTTGCGGAAACTCTACTTTGGGGAAAGTTGAAACTGTTCGTTTAAGAAAAATAAGGATAATATATTTGAAGTGATCCCTGTTACCTCGGAAAGCTGAAAGCGAAAAAATAAAAACTTCAAAGTTCCTATTTCCCCATACGGGACGGAGATCAATATCAACATTAACATTAACACTAACAATATTTTAGTTCTCATAAAATGATATAAAATTATTAAGCAAAAACAATATTGTGCTATTGGCTTTCTGCTTTGGAAAATGGAAAGAGGAAAAGTAAACTGATTATCAATTTATCATTTTACCTTTCCGCATTCCGCTTTCCAATGCAGAAAGCGGAAAGGTAAAGTGATAATCAACTTATCAATTTACCTTTCCCCATTCTGCTTTCCAATGCCGAAAGAGGAAAGCGGAAAGGTAAATTGATAATCAATTTATCAATTTACCTTTCCGCACTCTGCTCTGCGGAAACTCTATCTTGGGGAAACTTGAAACTATTCGTTTAAGGAAAATAAGAGTAATATATTTAAAGTGGAACATTATCGTGAAACAGTTTCTACTTTCCCCAAGATAGAGTTTCCGCAAAGTGGAATGCGGAAAGGTAAATTGATAAATTGATTGCGTAAAGTGGAAAGGTAAAGTGATAGTTAATTTATCAATTTAGCTTTCCCCATTCTGCTTTCCAATGCCGAAAGAGGAACGCGGAAAGGTAAATTGATATTTAATTTACCTTTCCGCGTTCCTCTTTCGGCATTGGAAAGCAGAATGGGGAAAGCTAAATTGATAAATTAACTATCACTTTACCTTTCCACTTTACGCATTGGAAAGTGAAATGCAGAAAGATAAATTGATAAATTAATTATTAGTCTACCTTTCTGCTTTCCGCTATAGCAGAATATTGTTTTTGCTTAAGAATTTTATATCATTTTATGAGAACTAAATTATTGTTAGTGTTAATGTTAAAGTTGATATTGATCTCCATCCCGAATGCGGAACATTGCCGTGAAACTTTCGCTTTCCAAATTACGAAAGTCCAAGTCTTAAACGAACAGTTTCAACTTTCCCCAAGGTAGAGTTTCCACAAAGCAGAATCCGGGAAAGGTAGCTGTGACAACGTTGCCTGGTAAAAACGCAAAGAAAATTCACTGACGACGTTACGTGTTTTGGAACACTAGTTCTGTGTATTGTGGAAAACTATTTTTTTCAAAGAATTATGTCCATCCCGCAATCCGCATTGCAACCCGCAATGTGGATTGCGTGATCTTGGAGTTTATAATTTGTCAAGTTTTTCATCCCGCAAATTGCGGGTTGCGAGAACACGCAACACAAATCACAAAATAAATCTCTTCCCGCAACTAGCAACCCGCAATTTGCGGGATGCGGGAAGTGATTTTCAGTGTGATTTTGTTGCATGAAATTGCGGGATGACAAAAGTACCGAAGTTTTATTCAATCTCCACAGTTTGTCACGTTGTTCATCCCGCAACCCACATCCTGCAAATTGTAGGTTGCGAGAACACGCAACAAAAAATCACAAAATAAATCACTTCCCACTACCCGCATCCCGCAAATGCAGAGATATTTTGTGTGCGCAAGCCGAACATCCTGCAACCCGCATCCCGCAATTGCAGGATGCAGGTTGCGGGAAGTGATTTATTTTGTGCTTTTTCTTGCGTGTTCCCCCAACCCACAACCAACGCAAAAATTAAAAAAATTCAACTAAGTTAAATCATAGAAACCATGACAAATATTATGGGGACCCCAAAACGACTTGAAAGATTCATAAATATTACCTTGCATGTAACATTGAGGTTCTCTTAGGGTTTCTCTTTCAGTTTTGAGATCTATAAAAAAACAATGCCATCACGAAAACTCTACTGCAGATAATTTGTTACAGTAAAGATTCAATATTTTTACCCTCTCGACGTTCCTTTACACCTCCGGGTGCAAATGCTAGTTTTAATTTTTGGTTACAATTAAACCATTTATTATTTAAAATTGTGTTTATTATATGTAACGGTTGAAATTTGTTACCATATGAAATAAACGAAAAGGAATTCTTTATACTAAAATGTTTAAATCTATGTATACCAACCTCGGAACCCTTGTTCGATAGTGAGTTGGCAAAATAAAAACTTGCCTAAGGAATTATAACTAATCACGTAGAGGAGAAAAAACGGACGGGGACGCCAATCCCAACAGCAAGGAAGTCGATGCGACGCGCAACCTTAAAAATTTAATAGTTTGCACGTAGATGACACTGTGTAACTGCCACAACCGCCACTGCTGACGAGACAGAGATTCAACCTTACTGTAATCCATTGATTTCATCCATTGGCAAGGCCTTTACCGTTGCCCCAGTTACATGCAGGACGCGTATGCTAATCATAGATAGCGCTATATCTGTGGTGTAAAAGCTAAAGGGTAGAGCCCTAAGACCATAGCGTTGCTACTACACATGTTTGAAATGCTATGACGTTACTATATATTTTCTCCAACTCTGAAGCAAGCCCAGGCGCTACCACTGGTCCTCTGTATTTTAGCCACCTTATTTCGTGAAGGTGGAGGTGAAGGCGAAGGCTTTCTGGGCTGTGGCGAATAATGGCTTCGGAGAGGGGCAGGGGCAGGGGCAGGGGCCGTGGAGGTGGTGGTATGTTGGCTCTTCTTTCTTTCTTAAATTTTAGTTTGCTGCTTTTTTATTTAGGATCCCAGTCACAAATTCAATACTGCTAGGGTTTAGTAAAAGTTGTGTAAAAATATGGTGGCAACTGTCTCTGATGTATATTTCGCTTTCCGTGTTTTTACTGCTTGAGTTGAAAATGAATTCAGCTCTTGTTAAGCAGAAGTATTCGAGATGTTAAGCGTAAGTGTTCGAGAGGGTGATTGATTATGGTTTTGAGTTTAGGGTTTAGTAACTGGAGTTAATGGAAATGTGACGATTGGGATTTATGAATGTATAGGGAGAATTTGTGCCGGAATTCCGGACTTTTGAGGAAATTGGTATTTGTATATATATAATTTGGGTTTCTGGGAAGAGCATAGTTTAACATTTACCAGGAACAAAATTGGGGTCTTATAGAGTGGGTAAGTTAACAAGTAGAATGCTGATTTTTTTTTCTAAATTTGGTAGGGATTTTGTTTAAAGTATTCTGTGAATTTTGATTATAGAAATTTTGTCTTTTAAATTCTGGTCCATTTTGAAAATGACCTATATCATTAAAATTTTTAAATTACCTATATCATTAAAATTTTGAAAAAGTGAATAAATTAGAAAGGAACTTATCCATTTATCTACACATTCTATGGATTGCTCTTAAAAATTAAAATACTGGCTCGAAGATAGTCTCACAGAAAACTATATTCTGTTTTCTAATAGAGTGCTGAAAAATCACAGTGGAAGAATTAGCTACTTGGTTTGAAGTTGTATTAAAAAACTATGGGGCAGTTGTAATTGGAAATTGATCTTCCACATAACATGAGCATGGAATTCTATCTTGATCTCTTAAGGCATTTATTTGATGTGCAGAGAAGCTGCTTTTACTTCAGCAATGAATAAAAAATTATCGGGCTCATTGCTATGTTGATCTCCTAGACGTATCTTTCTCCTTCTTTCTTAAGTGACTTTTATTATCAATTTTCTTTCTTTTAATTCATAAAAAAAAATCAGCCTCATTAATGCGTTGATTTCTTAACTGTAAGTGAACATTACTCTTTTTTTTGTTTATCAGGTAATTATCAACACTTTATTTTTCTTCCTCTATTTTTTTTATTTTATAACCACTTTTTATTTATTAATTTGTTATTCACATTTTTTCTCTTTTTTAGTCATCTACTTCTTTTTAAATGCCATAATTCTATCATAACCATTTTTATCTTTATTAATGTATTACCCACACTTTCTTTTTTCATCTTCTTTGCAATTTTTTTTGTGAAACACAATAATTATATCATAACTTGGATATGGCAAAGAGGACTTTTGATTATGTGTTGTGGTTATATTATGTGTTGTGGTTATGTTGTTGCTGATTGACTAAAAGAGGGTATTTCCACACAGGTTGAATACCTTAGGCAGCCACTCACACAAACAAACCATAGATAACACACCAACCAACGTGGCCACTTAGGCAATATATAAATGCAAAAGGAAAATATTTTACATACGGGATTCTCACAATCGATTATCAACAAATGACCCTCCATGCTCTTCAAATAGAAATCGTGGACCAATCAGGTGCTAAGCCACAAATTAGTATAGCCCTTAAGATAGGAGAAGATGAAATGTCATAACACTTTATGTCTAGAACATATTGTGACTGTTGGATTACATTTAATAAGTATAAATGCATATTAAAGAAACACACTTTACCTAACATCTCCCCTTAAGAATAACTTGGGATAGGATGGAAGGATTTACAGAGGTGACACAATAGGAGAAGGAAGGAGGCATCAAAGCCTTTACCCCCTTAATGACAACATTTTGAACTCCTAACATAGATTTAAGTTTGGAATTTTATTTCTTCTATAAGAGACTTTGTAAAAATGTCAGCAACTTGATCATTTGTAGGGCAAAAGAGCACTTCAAGAACACGATTTGAATAATATTTCTGACGAAGTGCATGTGTAGCTCAATGTGTTTGTTGTGCTGACGTTAAAATGGATCTTTGGTGAGTTTGATGGCACCCTGATTGTCACACCAGAGGGTTTTCGGATGCTGCTAATGAAGTCCAAACTATAAAAGGATTTGTCGAAGACACAATGCTTCTTGAATTCCACTAATTGTGGCTCGATTCTCTGCTTTTCTTGAAGAAAGAGAGTTCTTTCTTACAAGCCCAAGTGACAGGTCTGAAACCAAGAATAAAAACATACTTTACGTAAAGACACATTTGAGTGTCTAAATATCCTAACATACTCCCTTAAAACAACTTGGGATAAGTGGAAGGATTTCAAAGGTGACACAATAGGAGAAGGAGGCATTAAAGCCTTTCCCTCCTTAATGACAACTTTTTGAACTCCTAACATAGGTTGAAGTTTGGCATTTTTTTTTTCTATAAGAAATTTTATGAAATTGTTAGAAACTTGATCATTTGTAGGGAAAAAGAGCTCTTCAAGAATACGGCCTTGAATAAGCTTTTTGATGAAGTGCATGTGTAGCTCAATGTGTTTGCTGTGTTGATGAAGTGCATGTGTAGCTCAATGGTACTCTGATTGACACACTAAGGGTAGTTAGATGCTGCTAATAAAGTCCAAACTATGAAAGGATCTATTGAAGCCATAATGCTTCTTGATTTGCATAAACTGTGGCTCGATTCTTTGCTTCTCTTGAAGAAAGAGCAAGAGCTTGTTGTTTCCTACAAGCCCAAGCGACAAATCTAAAACCAAGATTGAAATCATAACTTGCAGTAGATTTCCAATCATTAGGGTCGCCACTTCAATCAAAATTAGTGAATCCAACCAATAGATGATGCCACCCCCCAAATTTTAATGAATTCCAAATTGTACTACACCTTAGGTATATTGAAGTATCCTTTTTGTTGCTTTCCAATGGATTTCATGAGGCATTTGTCCATACTGAAAGGGAGAAGGGGCTAGTGTACAATCTTCCATGTGAAAGTGATGAATAAGGTCACATGCATACTTCGATTGAGAAAGGAAAAGTCCTTTCTCGGTTTGCAAGACTTGGAGGCCAAGAAATTAATGCAAATGTCCTAAGTTTGTCATTTCAAGTTTCTTCTTAAGTCTAGATTTTACATGTGTTAAAAGTTTGGGGTCACTACCAATGTTATTAGAACTCAACTGGCCAACCCCGAGAACTGGAACCGGACCGGAATCGGACAAAAACCGGGAAACAAACCGGATCAAAAAGCCGGTTGAGCAAAAATATATAAAACATTCATATTTTCAAAAAATACATATATATCCATGTGCATCCATGTGAATTCAAACCATTATACACAAATATGCAAAGTTTCTCATGTATATAGNTCTAGTCTAGACTCTAGAATCTACAATCTAATGATTCTAATCATATAACAGAATTATCTGAGTCCTCATGCTCAGACTTAGTCATCATCTACATCCTCAACATGAGCATGGCTTGACTCCCCTAGGCCTGAAGGCACTTGTTTAACTGCAACATCAATGTTTACATCCTCTTATTGTGGTAGAGGGCCCAAGTCCATTCACAATTAAATGTGATAGATATGGAGGGTAGGAGCCTCCTTTTATAACATTAGAAGGGTCGTGGGTCTATTAAACAGCTCACACGTGGACCCTATTTTTTATTTTATTGAAAGAATTTGAAATTAGTTGTTTTTGTACAGAACCAGGCAGTTTTGTTTTGAACCGGCTGGTTTGGAGAAAACTGGGCAGTTTTGTATGTAACCGGGCGGTTCAACCTTGAAATCGGCCAATTTCCTATGGAACTGGCAAAAAACGGTTTGAGTGCATGATTTGACTCAGTGAATCTTGTAAACCGGTCCAACCAGCGGGTTTTTTCAAAACCGGTTGGGTTTTGATAACATTGGTCACTACCAATGATAATAAGGTCATCAACATAAAGGGCAAGTATTATGAGATGGTTGCCTACTTTCTTGCTATATACATTGAGGTGAGAATGACATCTAGAAAAATTGGTATAAAAAAGAAAGCTGTACTTTTTAGCATAGCAATTTCAAGCAACTTGTTTAAGGAAATAGAGAGATTTTTTAAGATGACAAAGAAGGTTGGAGTCATTCTGAATATAGTCAGGAGGTTGTTCCATGTAAAATTATTCTTGCAATTCTCCCTGCAAGAAGGCAGATTTGACATCCATTTGATCGACTTTTATTTATACGAAGCGACAAGTGCTTGAACGAGGAGGATCAAATTCATTTTGGACAAAGGGAAAGGTTTTTATGTTTAACGAACCCAATTAGAGGAAGTTGAGTAGGTTGAGGTGTATTTTATTTTCACTATCATCATTTGAAGAACTAGAATAGGATTACTAGTAGAAAAGTTGTGAATAGAAGATGGCACAATCGCCAAACAGGGCTCGTAGGTTGAAGATGGTACAAATGTCGAATTAGGTTTGGAGGTTGAGAAATTTTGATCAAATTTAACATCTCTCGTAATAATAGTTTCATTGGAATGAGATTGAAGAAGTCTATAACATTTTACATCTTTAAAATATCCAAAAAAAATCACTTCTCATTTTTGGGCTGCAATGCTTTCTATTTATCATCGGGAATGTGAGCCTATGCTTCACTACCAAACACATGAAAAATGGATTACATTTGGTTTAATTTTACTCCATGCTTCTTGTAGTATTATATCTTTTAAAGCCTTTGTAGGAGTGCAATTAATTATATAATTTGCATAATTAATGGCTTTCACCCAAAAATGTGGACTTCAACCATTAGATTGGATCACATAATTTTCCATTTCCTTTAATGTGCTTTTCTTTCTCTTAGGAACACCATTTTGTTGTGATGTGTATGGAATTTTGTTGTGGTGTGTGTGGAATAGTGTTTTGCATTTAAATGCCCTGTGCAATGTAGTGAGTTGTAAATTTGTTGTCAAGATATTCACCTCCATTATTTGTTTTTAACTTTTGAAGTTGGTGCCTAGGTTGTTTTTCAACAAGGGCCTTGTAGTCCAAGGTGTAAATTTTCCAGTAAACTCAAACTAGGGCTAAATGGTATATTTTAATTTCTATTGATAACCACACATGAGTTTCTTTTACTAGTAATGCAACGGAAAGTAAATATCGAGAAACATCAATAACAATCACATCAATATAGACACAATGTTTTGGGTATGGAAACCCCCGGATAAAACCCAAGATGGGAAAATTGGTGCAGCAATCAGATATAAAATTATATTATGAAGATATGGAACAAATACAATCCAGTGGTTCAATACACCCAACCTGGAAAAAATAGAACCTCTACAAAATTATTGAGCAAGCCCAACAAAAAGTATGGCATGCCTACGTAGCTGTATGGCATGGATCTATACGGTTCTTGCGTCAGCTGTAGGGAATCTGATTGGCTGATGTACGACCTCCCTCTGCTTGATCATGTGCGGTTCTGTGCTCTGCCTGGTATCTCGACGAATCCTCTGGGTGAGTGCTCCTCCGTCTTCTCCGCAAACTTCTTTGTCTGACTTTCCTGTCTGTCTATGTGTGTGTGTCCTCTCCACCAGTTCTTTTAACTCAATGGCCAAGCAAAAACCTTAACCCTCACTATGGATTAATGGATATGATCCTCTAGTGAGATCAATGGCCAAGATTAGATTAACCATCACTTAATTTATTTCACTTTTCACTTTATAAAAGTCACTCCATTAAGTCAAAATCAAATTAGATTAATTAATGTATTTTCCTAAGTCTAAACTTAGGAAAATTACATTAATACATTTGGCTTCTTGTATAATGTCTTCTAGCATGCAAGGATAGAAGACCTTCCTTGTTGCCATTTTCTAACACTCCCTATCTATGAGGAAGGGATTTGGTAGTGTTACTGGTTGAAATGGTAGGCCTAGCCACCTGTAAGCATATGTGGTTAGTGACCACTGTCACCTTAGTCACTTGTTGACAGTAGAACTGAGTTTAGGAGCAGCCCAAAGGTTGCCCTTCAAACATGCTCGAGAGTGGAAGTCAAGGGGAATTGGGACTCCCGAGAAGATGGAGGGTAGCAAGGGTTAGAAGGGTGAAGAAGGGTAGGTTTAGGGTAAAAGTAGGACTGTTTTAGGGCCTTTTAGGGCAAATTTTGATATTTTTGCAATTTTTGTACTTTTAGGGTTCCCTATAATTCAGCCTTAGGGTTTTTAGGGCTTTAGAGGCTAGGGCAAATTTGTAGGGAAGGTGGCCGAAATTTTAGGGAGGCTCAAAATTGCAAAAAAAAAAAGTTGATTTTTAGGATTTCTAACATAAAATTTCAGACCTAAATTTGACCTAAAACTAATCCTAAACAAACCCTAGAACTAGTTTTTTTTAGAAGAGAAAAGGTGTGAAAACCAAGGGAACTAACCTTAGCAAAAACCAGTGTTCCACCAAGTTTCCGGGACGTGGGGGCGTGGGAGCGGGGAAACGCACATTGGGGACGTGTAGAGACACCCCAAAATTTTGGGGTATTTTGGGGGACGGGGGGCGGGGAGGCATTGGGGTCCCTAACATAGGGGGGTCGGTCTCTAAAATTATAAAAAAAAAGAAAAATAATAAAAATATGAACCCCAACATATAAACATATCAATTCTTCATCCCATCACCATTTGCATACTAGCATGCTTATGTTCCCGAAGAGTTTAGTGTAATTTAATGTAATCGTTATAGCCAAGCATATCATATCTATGTTTGTTTCTTTTTATTTGTTTCTATTTCGTTTTAAAATGACCATTTAGTGTAAATGTCTAAAATTTAAGACGAACCATTTCTTTTTTAAGTAAATTTAAAAAAAAAATCGAGGGCAGTCGGGGTCTGTTGGAGCCCCCCATTTTCAGGAGGGGGCGTGTGGGAGCTCCCCAATCCGGGAAACTCCTAGACCTGCGTTTCCCCAAGTTTCGCAGAAAGGGGGGCGCTGGGAAACGTTTCCCATGGAGCCCTCGAGCCCCCAGGGCGTGGGAAGCGTAGGGGGCGAGCCCCCAACCCTGGGAGGCGCGTCTACGTGGAACATTGGCAAAAACCCCTACCACAACCTAGGGAATCTAGGGAGGATGGCTAACCTAGAGAGGAAGGGTTCCTAGGTCAAGCAACTAGCCTAGAAAAACTAAGGAGAAACCCTAGGGCACCCTCATAAGGAGACGTGCCTCAACTTGTTAAGGTAACAAGAATAGAAAGTAATGGCCTATCCTAGGAAAAAGTGCAGCACTAGGGCTACCAGTAAGACTTCGAATGTGCACATCCCCCAACATTCAAACAAAAAGGTGAGAACCCTGACCTCTTTGTGCTCGTGTTCATCCAACAAATCAAAACATCACCAAGCAAAAAACTTCACCAAATAATTACTAGAAAAAGCTTGCATTAACCCATAAAAAATTTCTCAAGAGGAGCGCATCCATCCAAAGAGCCCTAGCAAGGGTAAAACAAATGCATAGTGTATTATCCCATAAGTTTTGTCTTGAAATGAAAGTGAGGAGATTTATTTATATGATCTCACACTCACTTTTTACAAAATATCCAGGCCTACATGCCTTAAAACATGCCAATTTGAAGTTATAAAATGTCAATTTAAAATTAAAACAAAATAATAATAAAATATGGCCTAAGGTAGGCTCAAGGTAGGTTACCTGGGGTATTTTTACGTAGGCTCAAGGTAGGTTACCTGGGGTATTTTTACCCCTAGGTGTCAAAGCACGCTCAATTAAGCGAATCACTCCGAATGAAAGGTTGGAGTGAGCTGGAGGGAGGGTTTTATACTCCATCTAACACCTTGAATGCTGTAAAAACCCTCGACGCCCTCCTTAAAGCATGAAAATGGCCTGGCATGGAGGATGTTTTCCTTTGAGGAGATAAGGCCAGGGAGAGTAGGAGCCCACTGACTAAAGGGCTAGGAGGGTGTCCAAAGCGATTGCAAATGAAGATGAGTGTCTTGTAGATGAAGCAAAGACCACCAGAGCACGTAAACATGATATGGAGCCATGTGACCCAGTGGTCAACCTTTAGGGGCCTCAGACACCAATTTTGAGGTTAAAAACCCCTATAAAGGGCAGTCAACAGTGCCATTAAGCCATAGTACCCCTAAAGGAGGTCCAAAGGGCTCGACCATGAAGGGTTGGGCATTACACCATGCGGAGAAGCCAAAAGGCTTGAAACTAATGTTATCACCAACATTGTAGTTGCCTATTGAGATGGATCCAGGATGGATAGTAGACAGACAAGCAAATAAGGAGGTGGAACCAAGATTGCCTTGACTCTCAAATGGATGCTTGTCACGCCAATCGAGGCAGTCTTCACTTTATGTTATCTTAGCCCAAGACAATAATGGGGGAGACCCAGATCTACTCTCGACAGGAGAGATTAGACCTAGACACCAGATTAGATCAAATGGACTTGAGGTACGTAAGGTGTAAGGTGATGGAAACCCTAGATTTATGGATGACGTCACTAGGTGAGCTGACGCTTTGGATCAGGGTTTAGGAGATTTAAGATTTGATCCAAGTTGGGACATAGGTGAACTATGAGGTAAATACTAGATTTGGGGCTAAGGTACTAGCAATAGGTGAAGATATCCACTGCCTTGGGAAACGTGACCAATGCAGAACAGGTGAGAATGGGATTGGGGCTATCTAGTACCAAGGGATAGACTAGAAAGAAGGTATGCCAGTGTCAAAGCACCCGAGCTAGCAGGAGAAGGTCAAAACACAAGGGAAAAAGGAAAAAGAAGGGGTAGCGCTAGGGTTGGAGATCAGTGCCTTTCAGATCTAGGGTAATGGAGTCACTTTCTACCCAACTTTGAAGAAGACCCACCTGGGTTTAGACCCGATCTACAAACCCAAAAAGTGGTTTTGTCGGAAAAGATCAAATTTTGAGAAAAGAGGGAAAAATGGAAGGTAGCGCTAGGGTTTGAAAATCAGTGTTTTTCAGATCTAGGGCAATGGAGTCACTTTTGGATCAGCGTTGAGGAAGACCCACTTAGGGTATGACTTGATCTACAAAACCCAGAAATGGTTTGTCGAGAACTCAAGCGGATTGAGCCATAATATTTTTTGGTTTTTTATGTTTAGGGTTTTAAGAATAAAAATGGAAATATAGATGTCAATGGATTGAGATCTGGAAGAGAAGTACTAACCTGTAGATCTTACCTGGAAAACCTTGTAGATGCCTTGATGATGATAATCCCTGTTATCCCGATCAATTTGAGAAAGTTTGAGTGAGTTCTATGCCCAACGTTTTTCCCCAAGAAGCCAATGTGCCCTCTCTTCTGCACAACAAACGTCAACCATATCAGATTTGTTGCATTATGAGAAAAAAACAAATGCTACAGAAAAATAGCAAGATGAAATCATAGATCGCATTGATGCTAATGAAAACCCCCTGATACAAAACGCATCCAAGCCAAGTGAGTTGAAGAACCCCTGCAAAAACGCCCAAGTTGGAGTCGCCCTCTTGTAGACAAGACAATGTTTATCGAAAAATGTATAGATCTCACAAAAAATACCCAAATGCTATAGGAAGCAAAAGATTTTCCAATTACCATCTAAGAACACCAGATGCAAAGGAGATCCAAAAATTTCCACAAGAAAAGTTTTTCTATTATCCAGATCCAAGAGCCAAAGATCCCTTACAAATGAGAAGCTCTCTCCTTTAAATAGGAATGAGAGAACCAAAATCATAACCACTTTTCAAATGGGTGGCTAAGATTAAAAGATACAAATGTTCTAATCAATGGTTGAGATGAGCTCAACATAGAATACATGGATCAATACAATAATATAATATAAAAGTGGACGAAATCACCCTAGGAGAGGGGATTTGACTCAATAAAAATAAATGAAGCTCATGGTGGGTCTAGTGGGTGCTAACTAACTCCCTTTGGGTGTCCTCATGGCACAATAAAAATAATATAATTTTTTAACTGTGAAATTGTGCCTCCTTGAGGAAATCGTGAGCCTCTAAAAGCTCCAGAAAATAATATAATATGCCTGAAAAATAGATGTGGGCCCATTCGAGTGCTACAACTGTTGGAGAAGAAGTGGAAGACATCACCCTCATCACCAGAACTCATCCCATGCCATTTCCTTGCCTCAGTAGCCCAAATCGAATTCTTCAGTAGCCATTTTAATTATTTTTTATCTGCCTCGAGAAGCGTGATATGCTAGAAATTGCCTCCTAGGGTGCCTGCGTTATCCAATTGAGCCCACCAGGTTTTTTGGGAGGGGGGTAATATGGTGCAAACAAGTGGCTGGACCCCCCATGCCTCATACAACGCCTTAGGAGATCCAAGAAAAATATCTCCCTGCTTAGACAGGCCATTTAGTATAGTAAAACTGCACCAGAAGGGTAAACTGATCCTAATCATCTCTGCAAGTGCCCGGAACTGAAAACAAGTTGTCTCACTAGACTCAGAGAGTCCAAATCCATCTAAGGTGTATACTCATACCCCCTCTAGGTCTCTACATGACCATCTACAATATCTAGATAGACAAAATAATAATCTGTAAATGACCATACAACCAGTAATATAACTCACGCTAGCATCCATCTATTGCAAGTGTTTATAGGTCAAGACATGCTCTATAAATCATTCAAATAACACTTATAACAAGTAGTAATCATTTCACTGGCGATCTATCAACCAAATATAAAGGATTTCATTTATTAATTATAACTCAAACCAAACTTTCAAAGCCATACTCACTTCATAGTTGTAATCAATTTGCTAGTTAAGGGTGAGGGCTAAAATTCACAAGGCTAGGCCAAAGGGTGACTATTAACTTGACATTGTAACACATCGGATATGGAAAGGGGATACTCACTCTAGCATTTGACAGACAAGCAACAACAAAGGGGATGGCAGTGTCTCAGAAATGGGTGAGTTACTTTAGAGGTGCTTATTCACCTTGACAAATGCTCACAATCCAACTCAATACAAGTAAGGCCAACGATCCTTATATGTAACTTTAGGAACCATTGCTTTTTTGGGCCTTTGATTTTCCATAGCCTTGGTCCATGTTTTTATTACATAGATTTTTATTATTTAGGCTTTATTCATTCATGTATGTTGAAAAACACTACTTTTTATGAATGTTTTAAGATATTCTTTTCATTGTACTTCAAAGATGTTTTAAGATATTCTTTTCATTGTACTTCAAAGCCAAATTCATTAGGCTAATCTTGCATTCACGTATGTTTAAAAACACTACTTTTCATGGATGGGCTTTTTGATTAGATATTCATTTTATTTCCAAATACATTGCATTGATGGCAGGGCTACTTGTTTCAGGTTAGCCAACACAACTTAGGAAACTCAGAGTCGAGACACAAATAACAGGGAGGCTTGTCCAACAAAAGCTCTAGTGGAGAAAGGTCCTCCATGCCACAAGTCAAGGTAATGGATGGGTGGAGATAGTGAATGATGAAACCAACACTAGCAAGCCAAAGCATGGTGGGAATGACTGCCTCTATTCTCCTTGAGGAGGGTAAAACCAATGAATATAGATCAAGAACTTCCAGGTCTGAGTAGGGACACCAATACATAATATAAATACATCCAAGTCCATATATCTATATGACTGCCAGATCATGACATTGAATGCTAATACATGTCACAAGAATGAGTATAAGAGCAATGATAACCATAACACAAGATAATATAAGCTAAGTCATAACATGTAAATAATCTATCTGAAACAACATTTGTCCAATGAGAAAACATTGATGCAAATTTGGGCACCATTAACTGCTCTGCAAATGGCTAAATGTCTACATCAGTCCTCAAATTTGAGTGTTTTGAGACTCAGTCATGGCATGGGAGAGTACTATAGTCCATCAATCAAATAATGATCCATCATAAATGCTCATCTCAGCATCTCATATGTAAGGGAGCTGACTGAAAAATGTATTGGAATTTGAAAAATAGAATATGGTAGCCCGACTACTATATATGTGATAACAATTGGGTTGGGGTTTCTTTCAAAAACTTTCATGGTATCAAAGCAGCATTAAAGATTCATAATTTTAAACATTAAGTAAATTGGGGTATGGAGAAAAGAAGTCTTGAATAGCTTGGTTGAAGTTATAGGTTGCAGTCATGGTTTTTGGTCTTAGAGTGGAAGATAGATTAAGGGTGGCTGCAAATTTTAGCCCTTGGAAGGCTAGAATTAGTTTGATTCTTGAAGAGAATGAACTATGGGATATAGTTCATAGAACAACAACAAATCTTGTAGTAGTTCTTGTTGATGCAACATATAAGGCAGCTTTTATGAAGAGGGATGTGAGGGCAAGACGGGTCATTCTTGATGCTGTGAAGGATCATGTGATCCCTCACATTTTAGCAAAAGACCATGCATTTCAAATGTGGACAGCTTTGACAAATCTTTATCAGAGTTTCAATAAAAACAGGAAGATGGTATTGAGAGAGAAGTTGAAGAGTGTGCGCATGGGTAAAGGGGAAGGCATGGCATCATATCTTACCAAGATCACACAGGTAAGAGATGAGCTTGCAACTGTAGGAGAGGTGATAGGTAGTCCTGAGATGGTGCGTACAACACTAAATGGGGTATCTCAGCAGTGGACTGTATTTGTTCAGACTATTATTGGTAGGGAAAACATACCCACATGGGATCGATTGTGGGATGATCTCACACAGGAGGAGATATAGAGAGGCTTGATACAAGCCAACTCATCACATCGCAGGGATGATGAAGAGAATGTTGCTTTAGCAGCAAAGGGAAAGAAGAAGAAGAAGTTCAAGAAGGGTTCCAAGGAGGGAGCCAAACAACATGATGGAGAGAAGAAGGACATGAGTAAAGTGAAATGCTTTGCATGTTAGAAGATGGGATACTATGCTGGACAGTGTTAAACAAGAAGAAGAGGAAGCAACAGACTGTAGCTACAACAGAGATTAATGAGTTTGCAGATAGATTTGAGAGAGACTTTTCTCTCTTTGCAGGTGTTAGTGTTGAGAGAGCATCTTCTATCACCAGCAGCGACTTTGGGGACCACATGGAGCATTCCATGATTGTTGGGCATTCATTGAGTGCCGCCACTACTTCCTCCACTTGGTACATTGATAGTGGAGCTTCCAGTCATATGACAGGTGATTTGGATATGTTTTTAGATATGTCAGAGACAGACTTGGAGATGGAGGTTGTATTGGGAGATGACACAATGGTCAGTGCAGTTGGGCGTGGGGCTGTCCGCTTTGAGAGGGAGTCCATGCAACCTATGTATTTGAGGGAATGTGTTGTATGTCCCTCGGCTCAAGAAGAACCTTGTTTCAATTTTCATGATTAAGGACAAAGGTTTCGGTGTATATGTCCTTGATGGGAAAGTTCACATCTTTCCCAAGGCAGCAGGTCCATTTGATTCATAGGTGATTGGAGTCAGATGCGGGTAATTGTACAAGCTTCTCTTCGAGCCACATCACGCATTGTCACACACTCAGAGCAACAGTGAGTTGTGTGAGCTATGGCATAGGAGGATGGCTCATCTTCACCATCCAGCTTTGAGGATGTTGAGAGATATGACGACAGGTATGCGAGATTTTAGCACAGAGTCGAGTGGTGTATGTAGAGGGTGTGCTTTGGGAAAGTACACCAAGATTGCTTTTCCAAGCAGTGATTCCAGATTAGGAGTGCTTCAGTTGATTCATTCAGATCTGTGTGGTCCCATGTCATCTACCTCTTTGACAGGGTATGAGTATTATATCACTTTCATTGATGAATTTTCCAGGAAGACTTGGATCTGTTTCCTTAGAAGCAAGAGATCAGAGGAAGTCTTGCTTCGGTTCCAAGAATTCAAAGCTCTTGTGGAGAACCAGACAGGAAAGAAGATCAAGGTACTTAGGTCAGACAATGGAGATGAGTATGCTTCCCATGCTTTTGATGAGTATTGTTGGTAGGAGGGGATAATGAGGCAGTTAACAGTTCCTTACACTCCATAGCGAAATGGAGTTGTCGAAAAAAAGAATCGTTCTATAGTGGGTGCAGCTAGAGCCATGCTGCATGATCAGAGTCTTCCTTTCTTTCTATGGGCAGAGGCCTGTAGTACTGCTGTTTATGTTCTAAACAGGAGTCTGCATCGTGCATTGGGGAGCAAAACTCCTGAGGAGACATTCACAAGGAAAGTGCCTGAGATAGGCCACTTTCGGATTTTTGGTTGCCTTACATACTCTCATGTTGCTTCTGAGAAGAGGACAAAGTTGGAGGCTACAGGTGAGCATGGTATTTTTGTTGGTTATGATGAGACATTAAAGGCTTTTCGTATATACCTTCCTTCACAGAGGAAAGTTGTGGTGAGAAGGGAGGTGAAGTTTGAGGAGGAGAAAGCCTTCAGGAGGTCTCTAGATTCCGAGATGGAGGATCAACAGTGTACTACACAGGTGACAACTCAGAGTTCAGGGTCACCTGTTTCAGGTGTGACTGGGTCACAGGTTACAGGTTCTTCAGTTACAAGGGCTCAGTCTACAGGTACTTCTGGTACAGTGACAGGTTCATGGATCACAGGTTTACAGATTACACCTTCAGGTGATTCGAGTTCTAGTGCTACAGGTACAGGTTCACCAGAGACAGATTCTCAGGTTGTTGGTACCTCTTCAGGGAGACAGGTGTATGATGAGGAGGTTGAGGAGAGTCTGAGATAGGATGCTTCCTCTAGGAAGAGAAAGCCAAGTTGGCTTAAGGAGTTGATGAGGGAAGCAGAGGAGTCAGTTAGACCACCCAAGAGGGAGGTCAGAGAGAGTAGGGCACCTGAGAGGTTTTGCAGCTATATGGCATAGGTGACTAGCTTTCGTTACATCGTTCTTGATACTTATGAGGAGGCTTCTGCACACTAGGTATGGAGAGATGTCATGATGTGTAATGTTCTCTTTTGCTTAGGCATTGAGGACCAAACCGCTAACCTATGTGATTCCTGTGGGTTCGAGCGGTTATTGACAGTTAGGGAATCAACTGAAGACTGATGCCATCTACAAAAAATCTAAGGCATCAGTATTATATCACCATTGGGTCGAAGAGGGCCAACATAGCCAAAAGCCACCGGCATGCATGACATCTAAGCATTATTTAATGATGCATGCACCCAATTAAGTCTCCATGCGCATGCATGCAAGTCAACTGCAGATTAGAAGTTAAAGTGACCTAATTAGGTCAAAAGTTAGGGTTTTTGCAGTTGAAAGTTATAAAAGAAAGATAAAGTGAATGGAGACTTTACATTTTGATGATTATTGATTTTGGAGCTCTTGAGTAGCAGCACAGCGTGCGGCCACAGCAGTTGAGGTTGGAGACATCGTCTTTAGCTAACGGGGTTTCGGTGGTGAGATATCTGCCCTAGTCCCCTTCAGGATAAACCATCCAGGTTTGTCATCTTGTCTATTGCATTCATCATTATCCAGTGTTTCAGTATATGCTAGAAGGTTATTTGCAGGTTCATCCGTACAGCTGGGGCATTTAGCTGGGAAACCCAAGTCATTCACCAGGACTCTGGATCATCATATTTCTTCCGCATGTGGCGTGCATCCTCACTGATAGGATCACTCTACTGCATTGTGTGATTATCAACCATCAGATTGTCCACCTGGGGCAGCTAGCAGCAGATTACAGAGGTGTGGGGGCGTGAGCAACAGATTGGTAGATCAATTCGCTAGGGCATTTGGAGAGGTCAAAACTCTTGCATGCTCTGGCTATCTTCTCTGGCACGGGCACACCTACCTTTCGACCTATTTCCAGCTGAAACTGACCATCCTTCAACAAAAACGTCACACTTAGCTAATTCAGCCTACTGGGGTATTACGGCAAAAAACGGGGTCATTTCTTCATCAGCTCAGTTCATCTTGCATGCACATTTTCTTTGGAGCATATTCAACCGGCTTATCAGTGGTAAGTGTTTATTCTATCCTGCAAACCCTAACCCTAATTTCAGCTATAAAATAGGGAAAATTTGCATGGCAGTTTGCATGCCCAACTATTTCAGTAACTTTGCATAGAAATATAAAATATCAATATTTGGGATATTACAGTGGTATCAGAGCTATCTTTTTGGCGAGCAGTGGGCTTAAGAAATGAGGAGTAGATGAATACAGAAGAGGACCCTTTTGTAACCTATAGGAAAAGAAGAAGCAGGTACACAGAGGACTTTGAGGATATCCAACTAAAAGATATCAGCTCAGACATGGAACCAACAGGTATACACTCTGATAGGGGAAAATGAACGGGAGAAGACGAGGATAGGATGGAGTTTCGCAACTTAGTATCTGCATTGCAAGACTTAGCCAAAGGGAAAAAAGATGTACTCAATGCAATCAACAGATTATCGGCAAAACCAAAACTAGGTAACAACAGTACCCCTCCCTCATTGGTAGATAGAGGGTCTACAAGCAGCAGTGGGAAGGTTGCGTATATCAATATACAGAATACACTGCACATATATAGCAGACCTTCCAATAGGCCTACTATGCCTCACTTCTTGGCAGATGCAGTAGGAGGTCCAGTCATGCAGGTAGAGCCTAGCGAACCCTTTGGGGCTTATTTGCAGGAATACAGGGACTTAAGGGATGAGTTTTATGCAGCCATGTCTTTTTCAGATTTTTGCAACATGAAGAGTAGGAACAGACCCCGAAATTTCAACAAGGGATTCAATCACAACTATGAGTTGCAGAAAACCTTAGGCAGGTTGACCATTCCAAACTTTGATGGGACTCGTGGAGGTTCAACGAGGATATGGGTTCAAAAGTTGGATACCTATTTCCAACTCAATCCCATGATAGAGACATATGCCATTAAATTGGCTACTGCTACGTTCAGTTCACTCAGAAGCTCATGGAGAGGTTCGACAAGAAGGATCCAGAGATACATTTCAGAGAGTTGGCTCTAATCAAACAGACAGGTAGTGCAGAGGCCTTCATTTTAGAAGTCCAGAGGATAGCAATCATGGTAACAGATGTGTCAGAGAGTAGGTTGACGATGTTATTCACTGAGGCCCTAACAGAGCCACTACGGGGATGGGTGAAAGCCTACAAACCCCCCACTCTGCAGGATGCCATTAGCAGAGCCAAAGATCTCCAGGATTCAGTTTCGAAGAACAGGTTCCCTCTCAAAACCAACTTTCCTGTTAGGGACAAGGACAAGAAACCTTTCCAGCAGGATTTTCCCAAGAAAACATGGTTAGACGAGGACACTAGGAAAGATTTGAGGCGAAAGAAATTATGTTACACTTGTTAGGAACCATGGGTGCCAGGACACAGGTGTGCAGGGAAGGAAAAGGCTCACTACATCTAAGTGTATTCGGACAGTGACGGGGAGGACTATGAGTAGGAGGCAACAAAAGAACTACGGGCAATAGAGGAAGAATTACTCCAGGGTGATACACTAGAGGGAGTCATTGCTACGTTATCTGGAGTACCAAGATTCTATACTCTCAGGGTCAGAGGAGTAGTACAGGGCCACAGAGTGGGAGTATTGATTGATGGGGGAGCAACCCACAATTTCATTGGCTCTGCTTGGGTAGCTAAGAGGGGCATTCAGGTCGAGAAGTTCGAGGGATTTACGGTAGCGGTAGTCGGGAACTCCAGCATGTAGTGCAACTATTGGATTCCGAAATTGAATGTCACATTAGGCAATTATCAGGTGACAGATTCCTTTTATGTAGTAGATGTGGCAGATATTCATGTAGTATTAGCTGTTCAGTGGCTTTATTCAATAGGGAAATATACTCCAGACTATCGGGCAATGGAAATGGAATTCCAGGGGCCAAATGGAAAACGGGTAGTTTTGAGGGGCATGAACACTTATCCCCCAAAATCGGTCTCTTCACAGAGAATGAAGGCAATACTCAGACATAATGACATAGAATGGGCTGCAGAATTTTTGTCACCTTTAGGAAACCTCCAGAGAACAACACACAACACCCAGGTGATATTCAGGCCTTTTTACAGAAGCACGAAAAGGTATTTCGGGACCTTCCAGCAGGTAGACTGCCAGACAGCGGCTTTGAACACATCATTGAGCTAGAGGAGGGGACACAGGCAGCCATCACCACTCCTTATCGGCATCCCAAAAGAGACAAGGATGAGATCGAGAAGAGGATCAAAGAATTGCTGGAGCTTGGATACATTCGACCCAGTTCTAGCCCCTTCGCATCATCAGTGGTCTTGGTCAAGAAGAAGGATGGTACACTGCGAATGTGCATCGATTATAGAGCACTCAACAAAAAGACCATAAAAAATAGGTATCCCATCCCTAGGATTGATGAACTCATGGACGAACTACGGGGTGCCAAATACTTTTACAAGATTGATCTTCGCTCGGGGTACCATTAGATTCGAGTAAGGGATCAAGACATCTCCAAAACAGCTTTCCGTTGTCACTATGGTCACTATGAATTCCTGGTAATGCCTTTTGGACTTACCAATGCTCCAACCACTTTTCAATCATGCATGAACCATACTTTCAGAGTTCAGTTATGTAAGTTTTTGCTAGTATTCTTTGATGACATCCTGATTTACAGCAAAACATGGGAGGAACATCTGAAACACCTAGACGAAGTATTGAGCATTCTAGAAGAATACTCGCTTTATGCGAAAATGTCTAAGTGTGAATTTGGCATGAAGGAAATGTTGTATCTAGGGCACATAATCAGTGAAAAAGGAGTACAAGTTGACATGGAGAAAATCCGAGCTATCAGAGATTTGCCCGTGCCAAAAACAGTCACGGAATTGAGAGGCTTTTTAGGCCTTTGCACTTATTATAGAAGGTATGTTAAGGGATTCTCTCAATTTGCCGCACCCCTCGCATATCTCACAAAGAATGGAGCATTCACTTGGACATAACTAGCACAAAAAACTTTTGAGGAGATGAAAGTCATTATGAGTTCTGCCCAGTATTAGCATTACCAGACTTCTCACAACCATTTGTAGTCGAATGTGATGCCTCAGGAGAAGGGCTAGGAGTAGTATTGATGCAAAACCATCACCCTATTGCATTTGAGAGCCGAAAGCTGAAGAACAACGAGTGCCACTACTCCATATATGACAAAGAAATGCTAGCCATCTTACATGCTCTGACGAAGTTTAGACAGTACCTGGTGGGCAGCAAGTTCAAAATCAAGACAGATCATAACAGCCTCAAGTACTTCTTGGAGCAGAAGGAACTGAATGAGCGCCAACAGAAATGGGTCAGCAAAGTACAAGCCTACAATTTCGAGATAGAGTATGTAAAAGGTAAGAATAATATAGTAGTTGATGCATTATCCAGGTGACCCGCCTCATTATCTCTCATGAGTATATCCACAGATTGGAGGGTTCTCCTCTTAGTAGAATACTCCAAAAATAAATTCGCTTGCGAATTATTTGATGGACAGATTCAGGATGATAGGTACAGAATTGTCGATGACATCATCTATTACAAGAGCAGGATATACCTCGTCCGAGAATCAACTTGAAGAAAGAAAATCATACAGGCAGCACATGACTCTCCACTATCAGGACAGCAGGGTTTCTTGAAGACCTACAGGCAGATCCGAGAGAGGTTCTCATGGAAGGGCCTCAAAGGGGAGGTTATGCAGCATGTGCGGGAATGTAGCATATGTCAGTAGAACAAGATTGAGCACATCCATCTAGTGGGGTTGCTTCAGCCACTATCGATTCCAGAACAGAAGTGGGAAAGTGTTTCCATGGACTTCATTACAGGATTGCCCAAGGTCGAAGGACGAGATTGTTTCTATGTCGTGGTTGATTGACTGACCAAATTCGCACATTTTTTTTCTATACCATTTGATTACTCCGCAGCTCAGGTAGTTGAGTTATTCTTTAGGGAGGTCTTCAAGTTACACGGGTTACCTAAGACCATTGTCATTGACCGAGACAGTAGATTCACAGGCGCCTTTTGGCAGGAACTATTCAGATTAGTAGGATCGAGCTTGCTACTAGCACGAGTTATTATCCCCAGAGCGATGGACAAACCGAAATTGTCAACAAGTGGATTGAAGGATATTTGAAGAACTATGTAACAGGGCAGCAATGAACCTGGATTAAATGGCTACACTTAGAGTACTGCTATAACACTACCTATCACATGTTTATTAGGATGACACCTTTTAAGGCATTATATGGCTACGAGACCTTGGACTATGTAGATTTAGCATTAGGAGACAACGTAGGGCTTCTAAGGCAAAGGATTGGATATAGGACAATTAGGATATTCTTAAAATCTTGAAAGAGAACTTACAGACAACACAGAATCAGCAGAAGCTGTATGTAGATAGACACAGGGTTGAGCGAAGCTTTGAGGTAGGAGATTTGGTATACTTAAGGCTCCAACCCTACAGACAGTCTTCACTTAAGAAGAAAGGAGTGGAAAAGTTAAAACCTCGCTTCTATGGACCCTACAGAATAATCAGGAAGGTGGGAGAGGTGGCATATGAACTAGAACTGCCACAGGAGAGTAAAATTCACAATGTATTCCATGTGTCCAACCTGAAGAAGACCATTGGGCAACACATTGCTCCATCAACAGAATTACCTCCTTTAGATGATGAGGGACTATTGATACTGGTTCCTGAACAAATCATACAGACTCGAGAAAGAAAACTCCAAAACCAGGTGATTAGAAAATACTTGGTTCAATGGAAAGAATTACCTCCAGAGGATGCCACATGGGAAGGAGAATAGGTATTGTAGCATCCTAGTTTGCAGTTGCTTGAGGACAAGCAATCTCAAGCGGGGAGGACTGTAATGTTCTCTTCTGCATAGGCATTGAGGACCAAACCGCTAACCTATGCGATTCTTGTGGGTTCGAGTGGTGACTGACAGTTAGGGAATCAATTGAAGACTGATGCCATCTACAGAAAATCTAAGGCATCAATATTATATCACCATTGAGTCGAAGAGGGCCACCGGAGCCAAAGGCTACCGGCATGCATGACATTTAAGCATTATTTAATGATGCATGCACCCAATTAAGTCTCCATGCGCATGCATGCAAGTCAACTACAAATTAGAAGTTAAAGTGACCTAATTAGGTCAAAAGTTAGGGTTTTTGCAGTTGAAAGTTATAAAAGAAAGATAAAGTGAATGGAGACTTTACTTTTTGATGATTATTGATTTTGGAGCTCTTGAGTAGCAGCACAGCGTGCGGCCACAACAGTTGGGGTTGGAGACGACGTCTTTAGCTAATGGGGTTTTGGCAGTGAGATATCTACCCTAGTCTCCTTCAAGATTAACCATCCAAATTTGTCATCGTGTCTATTGCATTCATCATTATCTAGTGTTCCAGTATATGCCAGAAGGATATTTGCAGGTTCGTCCGTACAACTGGGGCATTTAGCTAGAAAACCCAAGTCATTTATCAGGACTCTGGATCATCATATTTCTTCTGCATGTGGCCTGCATCCTCACTGATAGAATCACTCTACTGCATTGAGTGATTATCAGCCATCAGATTGTCCACCGGGAGCAGTTAGCAATAGATTACAGAGGTGTGGGGGCGTGAGCAACAAATTGGTAGATCAATTCGCTAGGGCATCTGGAGAGGTCAAAACTTTTGCATGCTTCGGCCATCCTCTCCGGCATGGGCACACCTACCTTTTGACCTATTTCCAGCTGAAACTGACCATCTCTTCAGCAAAAACGTCACACTTAGCTGATTCAGCCTACCGGGGTATTACGACGAAAAACGAGGTCATTTCTTCATCAGCTCAGTTCATCTTGCATGCGTATTTTCTTTGGAGCATATTTAACCGGCTTATTAGTGGTAAGTGTTCATTCTATCCTGCAAACCCTAACCCTATATTCAGCTATAAAATAGGGAAATTTTGCATGGCAGTTTGCATGCTCGACTATTTCAGTAACTTTGCATAGATATAGAAAATATCAGTATTTGGGATATTACATGATGGAGGAGTACAACTCCATCATGAAGAATGGGGTGTGGGAAGTGGTTTCGAGACCAGAGGGGAAGTCAGTTGTGACTTCCAAATGGCTTTACAAGATAAAGCATGCTGTAGATGGCAGTATTGCTCAAAGCTCGTTTTGTTGCATGTGGTTCCTCTCAGGTCGAGGGAGTTGACTATGATGAGACATTTGCACCAGTGGCCATATTTTTTTCGATCAGGGCAGTGATCGTTGTTGTGGCAGAGATGGGTTGGAAGATCCATCACATGGATGTGAAAACCGCTTTTCTCAACGGTTTTCTACAGGAGGAGGTGTATCTGGAGCAACCACAAGGCTTTGAGGTGTGTGAGAGAGATTCTCATGTTTGCAGGCTTAAAAAGGCCTTGTATGGTATGAAGCAAGCCCCTTGGGCTTGGTATTCCAGGATCGATACCTACTTGCTTTCGATTGGCTTTCAAAAGAGTGAAGTGGATCCCAATCTGTACTACATTGTGGTTGGTGGTGTTTCACTTATTCTTCTGCTGTATGTTGATGATTTGTTCATTATTGGGGGAGAGCACCTGATTGATGCATGCAAGAAGGATCTTGCTTCAGAGTTCGAGATGACAGACCTTGGACTGATGCATTATTATTTGGGGATGGAGGTTTGGCAGGAGGATGGACATGTTTTCTTGGGGCAAGGAAAATATGCTGTAGATGTTCTGAAGGGATTTCATATGACTGATTGGAGACCTATGTCGACACCCATGATCACCAACTAGGCGAAGCTTCATGCTTTAGAGGGAGAGTTAGTGGACCCTACCTTATATCGTCAGTTGATTGGTTTGTTGATGTATTTGGTCAACACCAGACCAAATATGAGTTTTGCAGTGAACACTCTCAGTTAGTTCTTGGTGGAGCTTAAGAGAGTGCATTGGACTGCTGCAAAACACATTTTGAGATATCTTGCAGGTACAGCTAATTATGGATTGGATTATAGGAGATCTGGTGGAGTGGGATTGGTTGGCTATATAGATTGGTTGGAGTGGGATTGGCAGGTAGTGTTTTGGACTAGAAGAGCACTTTCGGTTGTTGCTTTAGCTTGGGTTCAGCAATTGTGTTGTGGTTCAGTAGGAAGCAAAAGTCTGTGGCATTAAGTTTTGCTGAGGCCGAGTATATGGCAACCAGTCAAGCCAGTTGTGAGGTCTTGTGGCTTTGCAAGTTGATTGTAGATTTGTTTGATATGGAGCTGAGTCCTACAGTTATACAGTGCGATAATTAGAGTTGCATCAAGCTCTTTGAGAATCCTGTATTTCATGACAGGTCGAAGCACATTAAGATTAGATATCACTTTATCAGGGCCTATGTTTAGAGAGGGGCTGTTCGATTGCAGTATGTTTCGACAGATGAGTAGGTGGCTAACATTCTCACGAAGGCTATGGGTAGAGGGAAGCATGTCTACTTCAGAGATAAGTTGGGAGCGGTGAAAAACACCTTCCTTGGTAAGGGGGAGTGTTGAAAAGTTACCTAGGAAGTGTTTGTCCACCTAGACTTGCCTTGGGGTGGACAATGACACTTAAATGTTGTGACTCCTACTCTTGTGCATTTAATAAAGTGAGAAGCACTTTATAATTTTAAAGTGATTTTATTAAAATGGCTAAGTAATGATATTTTTCTAAGTTCACATTTAAATAAAGTTAAGTGAGTGATTAAATAGAATGGGGTTGCTCAACTTTATTAAATGACATGAGGTGCACTAAATGTCATTTAATTATTATTTAATGGAGCATTTAATGTGAACCCTTCATCTAGATTGACAGGGAAGTTACCATCAACAAAAAGGACTAGGGCAAGGAAAAAGTTCATTCATTGTGATCATTTCCAAAAGAGATTTTTGGAGAGATGAAGAGAAACTGAGAGAGTGAGGGTTTGAAGAGTTTTTGAACTAGGAGAGAGAAAATTCCAGAATTTGAAGTGGGCACATTTCCCAATAAATTTTGGGTTTCTAGACAGAGTTGGTATAGAAATCGAGGAAGGATGAAGGATTAATTGGCACATAAATCGAGGTGTACTTTACAGAGACCGTACAACATTTATTGTTGATGTCAGAATCTGTACAACATTAAATGTTGCTGTTAGAGACCGTACTAGACACGATTATCGATGTCATTTATTGCTGCAAGCCGTACACTGTCAGACTGTACCAGACCGTACAGTTTCACACGTGTGGCACAGATTTTGAGAGCTGAATTTATGAGCAGGCCGTACAGTTATGTCAGTGAGTTACTAGCACGATTTCCAAGGAAGGAATGAGATAAGTACTATTGTTTTCGGTTTGTAAATTTTGTCTGAAAAATAAATAAAATCTCACTCTGAAAACAGGTTTTCCCTTGGGGGTTTTATCTCGGACCATTGGTAAAAAACAAGAGTGTTAAAATTTCATGTGTTTGACTGTCTAAAATTTTCTGAGTTTTAATTTCCTAGTAGAAAAGAAAATTTCTGAATTGTCTAAAATTGAGAAAAAGTACCTCGTGTTTCAGTCAAGTTAAATTTTGTTAAAAAATTATGCATTGAAGGGTTGGGCATTATACCATGCAGAAAAGCCAAAAGGCTTGAAATTGTGTTGGGGTTTCTTTTAAAAACTTTCAAGTCTTACTTTCCAAAACTTTATGAGGACTCCTGTTTTGAATATACACAACTGTGTTACACGCCTCTGCCCAAAGAAAAATAGGGAAACCTTGATTATGCAACATAGACCTTGCTGCACCAACTATTGCTTTATTCTTTCTCTCAGTCACCCCATTCTGTTGAGGTGTGTAGGGAACAATCAATTGTCTCTTGATTCCTTTTAGAACACAAAAGGCATCAAACTCTTTGGAGGTATATTCTCCCCCATTGTCAGATCTCAAAACTTTGATCCTTCTCCCTGTTTGGTTTTCTACCAGAGCTTTGAACTCTTTGAACTTTTGTAAGACTTCTTTTGGTTCCTTGGTTTTCAAAAAATAGATCTAGGTTTTCGTGGAGAAATCATCAATGAAGGTTATGTAGTACTCATAACCTTTCAAAGATGTAGTAGACATCGGACCACAAAGGTTTGAATGTATAAGATCAAGAGCTCCTACTGATCTGCTGTCACTACTGGCAAAAACAGTCTTTACATACTTACCAAGAGCACACCCTTTGCACACTTCACTGTGCTCTGTGTTAAACTTAGGAACACCTATCACAATCTCCCTCAAAATTCTCAAGGAGGGATGATGTAGGTGAGCCATCCTTCTATGCCATAGTTTACATAAGTCATCGCAATCACTGCTACTGTCATGGCCTAGAGCATGATGAGCCTGAAAACCGAGCTTGTAGAGTTTCCCACTTCGAACACCAATTTTCACTGCTGAAGTTATGCTGGATCCCTTAGGATGAATGAGCACATGACCATCTTGAAACATTACCCAAAATCCCTTATCCTCTATAGTAGAAACTGAGACCAGGTTTTTCTTTAATCTTGGAACGTACATGTTATCTCTTAACTTCATGGATTTTCCACGATCCCTTTCAAAAGAAATTGTTCGTCGTCCAATAGCCTTGATAGAGGAGCTGTCTCCCAAAACTACTTCTAGATCTAACCCAATTTCAGTGAGATCTGTGAAGTACCGCTTAATGCCAATCATGTGACTGGAGGCCTCACTGTCAATGTACCAAATGGCAGTGGTAGGATCACTCGCCGATTGGCTGGTCATCAAAGACAATTCTCTGTCAATTTTTCCCGTAGAATTCTCATCTATATCTACAGAAGTGCATGAATGGCAAGTAATGAGAAGACACTGTGTTATTGTTTCTCATCTCAGTTGCCATGATGCAAAACTAGAACTCCTTTTTCGAGAACTGACCTTTGCTCACTTCAGATCTGACACCTCTGCACTGTAGATCTGATCTCTATCCTGTAGAACCATAATAGATCTGACTCAGATCTAAAATCTCACAATCAGATCTGATAGATCTGACCTCCACCAACTCCAGATCTGACACCTGCATTGTGGATCTGGGGAAATTGATCGCGATCTGCTGCATCTGACTCAGATCTAGATTCCAAAACTCCAGATTTGATAGATCTGACCTCTACAGTCACAGATTTGAACCCTACTCTTCATATCTGGTAGATCTGGTCACTCTCTCTGCAGAACTTAAAGAGATTGCCCTTCTCTGACCTCTAATGATGCTCTGATACCATGTAAATTTTCTCATAGGTCTCCACTTGCTCTGAGAAGTTAGGAAGATCAAACTGATTACAAAATTCACTAAACCAATATGCAATATTCTTTAGAACTTGTAACACATGAAGATCCCTACTCAACTAGGCAATCACAATGACACGAAAATTTACCTTGGAAACCCCAATGGGGAAAAACCAGTAAACAGAGGGGCTTTTTATTTCTCGAGCCCAGAGCAAATAGATAAAGATAGAAGAGATACAGGAAGAGAGTTTATATCCAAGTGGATGAACCTGAAGGGGCAAAGCCCTAGAGCTGCATGTAGTTGCAAGTGTTGCCCCAACGTCACACCCTCACGCTGGAAAACTTAACTCAACTTTGTCAGTCTTTGAACACTGTTTTGTCTCTCTATCTTGCTGAAGAATGCATTCCTAGCTATTTGCTTTGCTCTTCTCAACTCTGAAGGCGAAAGAAAGTTCCCCAGCACTAAAAACGTGCCCCAGCTGTATGATTGCGTCCTCACTCCTTAGAGGCACAACTCAACAGATATGCAGTCAAACTGACTCTGACTGATCACTGAAAGGCTTTCCTCAATCACTAAAGAAAACCCACAAAACTCTAAGCCCTCTCAGCTCCTCAAGCAACTGTGCAACAACTCCCTGACGTCCCACACGTGTGATGTGTTGTTGCTCATGTCCTCCTTCAGATGCTCACGCTGTTGCTGCTGCTGCTCTTTGGATACCGAATTTGCTCAGGAAGAATCTGTTGATGCTGTCAAGAAGAAAGGACTCTTCAATCTCTGAAGATCTGTTCTCTCTACTTCCTCAAAAATGCACACCCAGCTAATGCAGCAGTATGTGCCCTTATTCTGAAATGAGTATCTCTGCTCCATAATCTTGTGAAGAAGAGCTCTCTCCCTCTCTGCTCAAGAGGCGTTGTAAACTAAACACTTAGACTTCCTTTTATAAGTCACTGAAAAATTAGGTTACCAAAACCCTAATTTCACTTTTGCATGCATGCAAAATTACTCTTTTGCACCTTTTCCCCGTTAATATTTCAACACGCTTTACTCTTAGTAAAGCCTAGGGCCATCAGTAAGTTGTCCATCCTGCTATACCATGTCGAACTTGAGGATCTTTTGTAGTCACTCTCTTTGAAGCGGAGCATCACTCTCCCTTTGCCTTTCGTACTCTATGTATTGAAACATTCTGTATTGGAGTGACAAGTAGCTTCCTTTGCCATTGATCTACTATGTATCCATCTAGTAGTGATACCAAGATTCTCTATCTTGATCTTTGTTGAAAAGTTCTTCTCGCACCCATTTGTGAGCTTGTTATCCTCTATAGGCTTTCATCTTTAACCTTGTAGCAAAGGTTAAGATCTTCATCACTCTAAGTGATCTTCAAGCTCCTCATGTAATTGTATGTGCTATCCCATGGGTTCCATTTGATCTTGTACAAGGCCTTCTTTAATTTGCACACATGAGTCTGCCTGTCATGTGTCTCAACTCCTAGTGGCTTCTCTACGCACACTTCGTCCTCGACTACACCATTCAAGAATGTTGTCTTGATGTTAGTTGGTGTATCTCCCATCGCATACCTGCACGTATGGATCTAATGAAGTGTACCTCGCAACTAGTACAAATGTCTCTTTGTAGTCTATGCCTTCTTTCTATGAGAAGCCTCGTGCTAGGAATCTTGCCTTGTATCCCACGATGCTGCCATCTACTACATGCTAGATCTTGTAGATCCATACAGAAGACACTACGGACTTCCCTTCAGGTCTCGGCATCGCATCCTAGACATCATTCCTCTTGATCAATTGGTACTCTTGATCATAGTCTACTTCCCTTTCTTCTTGGCGACTTCTTCATAATCGGAAGGCTCTGCATCAATAATGTCGCTCAACAGTGTCACATAACTAGAGTGTGTCCGAGGCCTCTTTCTTTCTTTAGAAGTCTCGTCGTACTATTCTTCATCTCGGATGATTTCTCGTGCCGAAGGTGGTCTTCATCTCTCGAGGTGGATCTACCGTTATCTTTATATTCTTCTGAAGTTCTTTCTTTCGCCACAGTGTCTCTGACCTGGGAAGCTTCAGGTTCCTCTTTTGAACTGTCGTTACTTGTTCTTCGGAATGATCTACAAGTCAAGTTCAGTTACATGATTAGAAACATCTCATAATTTCCAGAACATATTAATAGTGACAAATATATGTCACCTAGTCATGCAACTATCTTAGCCAATGCGACAACATTCATCCATTTCCCGTACACATACAGTAACTTCTAGATGCCTTCTACCCCAATGTTATTAAGAGTGTGTACTACTCCTAATATGTCAGCAAAGAGGTTTTAATCTAGATAAATGGAATGCTGTACAACATCATTGACTTCTTACCCGACATGTGCAATTCAAAACACTTAAACATGCATATACATCAACTGAATATAAACAAGTGCACAACCAAACAATATCATGAAATGACAATTGAATACTTATCTTTATTTGTTTAGTGGATAGACTCCTTGAGCCTTCAACTTCATCATCTTTTTCATTCACAACTGCATCATTTCTTATCCAAATGCTGAGATGGATAATAGGTTCTTCATGAGTTGAGTCCTTCATATTCCTCATTGCTTGAGCAATCTTCTTTGAATCATGAGAGCTTGATCTCCGGTTGCTCCCATCTTCTCTTCTCTTATTATGATTCGAGCTTCTTCTTGTGTGCACTCTTCCTAGAGTCTGTTGAAGGTAATCAACTTCCTTTTGGCACACATTCCTCAAATGGATGAATCCCATGGTCTTGGGAGGCCATTCAAGGTGGTTATAACAATCTCTTCTTCTTTGATTGCTTTGTTATAGCATCGAACACTTCCTTTTGGTGTCTTCAAGGATGACACATGAGGTATGAGATGATCTTTAATAGAATCTGTAGTGATTCTCTTGGCTCTAGCCTTAGCCTCATCTTTCTCATGCTCTTAGAACTTTCTTACTAAAATACTGATCCAAGTCATTTTCTTCAAGGATCACGAAGCTCCTATACTTCCATACTCGGAATTTGTCAGCTTCACCAAGCTTGTCATCAACTTGGGTGTGATTAGTCATTTTGAAATGAGAACCGCAAATGTAAATAGCAAAGATTTATATCTTACTGATTTGAGGTGTCTGGCCTGGTTCTAGAGTCGACTGATTTAGGTTTGTCAAAAAACCCTAATTTTTCAAACTTCTGATTTGACAGAAAGATGGGCCTCTTCAAGGTGAGCTGTCCAATGTACTCCTTTTTTGAAAATAGTGGTGGGAAGCTCCTGGAATAGGAAGCCCTAGTTTTCCAATTTCTTTTGCAGAAATGTCTGATATTGATTCTGCTGTATCTTTGCAGTTTCGTCTCCTTATAGTTTGAACCTCCGCATTGAGATAGCTTGATGTCTTCTTTCCAACCCCACAGGTTAATGCAGAAATGGATTCTCCAGGTGGGACTTATGCTGAGTTTCCCTATTTGAAATCGCCCACATTTAAGTAGCTTAAAACATTTTCGAGGCATTATTAAGTAACCCTTTCATTAATATAACATAACAAGTTATGTATTTCAAAGCACAAATTGGAAAACTTTACTATATAAGACAAAATAAATTTTACTTAATATTAAAAAAAATATGTAAGACAACAATAAAGTAAAAAAATACCATTATGATCCATTAACAATTAGAAAAATTCCAATATGATTCATTAACAATGGAAAGATATTTACTTTATATTAACATACCACAAAAAACATTAAGTTAACCATACATATTATTGGCCCCTCAAAAAAAGGTGATTGTTTTGGGGACTGTTCACCATAGCGAACTTGTACGGACTGCCATGTGTCACTGTTACACAATCTGGGTCTAAAACACAGACCACAGAAACTATAGTCCGTGCCCTACCTGCAACATCTTGTGAAATTTCATTTGGACCTTCCTATCTCGATATATAACACTTTTTCCTAGATTACCTGTTTATGATGGTATTCTGGAGGAGGTTGGAGCCCTGATTTGGAGGAACCATATCTCCTGTAGTATAGCGAATCTGAGGTTGAAAATTTTGCACATACTACAACAAGAATTCCTCTTCGGCCTGAAAAAGTTTTGGCTTTTGAGCCTTCTCCAATTTTTGAGCCTTCTCCAATCTCGCGATATAGTGAAAGTTCTAAGATGACTAAATTCAGTTTTCTAGGGTTTTTAGGCATGAAACCCTAATTTCCATTGGCTGCCATTGTAGCTGTATTTCGGCTGCAAGTGCCTTCTTTCAGAGTGGCTTTGATACAATGTTAGTTTTTCAAGTTAATTTATGTAGGATCTTTATTTGAAAAAATAACAAGCACATCAATACATCAAAGATACATAAGATACACAAGACATAGAGATTTTCATCGAGGAAGCCATAAAGGAGAAAACCCCGCAAACTTCCTCAGAATAGCTCCGTCACAAAGATAAGATGAAAAGATAATAAAACCAAAGAACAATATCTTTGCATCAGCTCTCTGTCTCTCCTCTTCCTCTCTCTCCTAAAGCTCACATGAGAGAGCAAGTGAAGTTTGTATGAAATGAGGAGGGTGCCTCTCTATTTATATTCTTCTGTTGAGTTAGTTAACTCAACCACTAGGGCGCCCAGGTTACTTGTGGGGTCGACCTACCTAAGAATACACATAAATACATTTTCGGATTCGACCTTCCATCGAATCCCCCTCGTGTCGGACACGAATCGTGTCCGATTCGTTCCCCACGGGACACGAGGGGGGGTAACAACGAATCCGGTTTCCCAGGGCCGGTTTCTCAGGGCAAATGGATTTAAGGGAGGCTAGTCCAAGAAAGGGGCTAGTTCATGAAGGGTTAGGGAAATTCTGGCTTAATTTGACATTCCACAAATAAACACTAAGATGTTGAAAAATGAATGTAGAAATCAGTTCAGAGGACCTAAGAATGGTGCCACATCAAAATAATGTCAACTAGGGTTTGTCTCATACAATGAAGTATTACAAGCATTTATTCAAGAATGATGATCAGAGCAAAGTAATAGAATCATGCATAAGATATCAAAGGGAGAGGAAAAGATTCTTACATAAAACCCTTCTAGCGGGACAAATTTTATCCGTCATTTGTCCTAATTAACAACTTCTGGGTCATTCTTCAATTTATTAGCAACATTTATAAATAGAAACAAGGAGGCCATACTTTGAATGGAGAAGAAACCCTTACACTTCCATGAAAGATATGTCCATTAAGCTCCAAAAGAGAGAACTTTCAATATTTAACCATGAAGAATGAGGAATGGAGCAAAGCCTTATATAGCTTTAAGTTCCTCAACCTCCTACAATAAAATATGAATAAATTGTTGGAACATAATCCCATCTAGACCTTAGGTTAAATCACTTTTATTAAGTTCCTAAGTGTTTAGTAACTTGTTCCATATAATAGTTGGCATACCTAGTTCTTAACTTATCTATTTAACTTAGTTTACCCTCCCATGCGCCCCACATCCTGCTTTTATTCTGATTTTCTGAGTTAAGGCACATATTCTGCTTTTATTCTTGCTTTATGAGTTTAGACAACGTTTAACTGCTTTTTTGATGGATTAGAAAGCAACCAAGGGTGCTAGGATGACTTAGGAAAGTTAGCATCTTTTTGCCATCAAACCGTACCTTACTTTTCTCCTAAAAGCCACTCAGTTGCTGATTTTGTGTCAGTCATTGCTTAACTTGGCCATTTAGCCAATTCGTGACCTCTATCCTAGAGTTCGGTTAGACTTTCTGTCATAGATGGGGATTTACTATTTAGTAATATAGCTTGCACATGTGAGCCAATTCGAATGCCATCTTAGGCTTTTGATTTTTACTCTTTGTAATATATTTGTATTGCTAACTTATTAGAAAACATATGATGAATGATAATTAATTCATTAGCGTTTCTTTTCTCTAATGATTATGCCATATCTTTTTGTCAAATTTCTGCATTCTATGTGAATTTAGTGAAGTTTAATTTTGTTAATATATTATCCTGTATCAAAATATCACATGGTATCAGAGCCACGAGATTCAATCTCACTCAAATACTTCCATTGATGCACCGAAAGCAGTGGGGTTACCACAGAAATCTCGAGGAAATTGCCTCCGGTCAATTTGGTTCATCCAAATTGGTTTGCTCAAGTGTGAAGCACCCCTAAATGTGCTCAGTTTCGAACTAGAGTTTGATTGAGATAACATCATTTATCTTCCATTCAGATTTGCGGGTTTTGTTTGTAGGTACAACAACTTCTACATGGATTCGAATGCAGTTCTTCTTCTTACTCCATTCTCATGTTATTCAGAGTGGAAATTGAAGTTGATTGCATCTCTACAGAGACAAGTGCTCTATGATGTATCTATTTGAGCTGATGAAGAGTCTTATGAAGAGAGATATGATTGGATAAATGACTGAGACAGAGCATTTGGAGCAATGTGTCTGGCTATATCTCCAAGCATGCGCTACCTTATTGATTCTGTTCAATACCCAAAGGATCTTTGGACAAATTTGGATTGAGCATTTGGAAAGCATAATGAGGATCATTCAAGCATGATGAAGACTGCCGGTAAGGATCATTCAAGCATGATGAAGACTGCCGGTAAGGATCATTCTCGATCTCATCCTTATATCTTTTGGGATGCCGGTAAGGAGTGGTGATGACTGCCTGTGTCCCCTCCTCTACCTCAATGATATGCTCAAATCCCCTGTCTGGCGGTCTACCTGCTGGAAGATTCCGAAATACCTTTTTGTGCTTCTGCAATAAGGTTTGAATATCTGCTGGGTGTTGGGTGTTGTTCTCTGGAGGTTTCCTAAAGGTGACTAAACATTCTACTGACCATTCTATGTCATCATGCCTGAGCATTGCCTTCATTCTCTGTGAAGAGACTGGAGGTGGGGGATAAGTGTTCATGCCCCTCGAAACTACTCATTTCCCATCTGGCCCCTGGAATTCCATTTCCATTGCTCGGTAGTCTGTAGTATATTTCCCTATTGAATAAATCCATTGAACGCCTAATACTACATGTGTATCTGCCACATCCACTACATAAAATGAATTTGTCATCTAGTAGTTTCCTAATGTGACATTCAGTTTTGGAATCCAATAGTTGCACTCCATGCTAGAGTTTCGGCTACTGCTACAGTAAATCCCTCAAACTTCTCTGTCGGAATACCCCTCTTAGCCACCCAAGCTGCATCAATGAAATTGTGGGTTGCTCCCCCATCAATCAATACTCCCACTATGTGGCACTATATTATTCCCATGACCCTGAGAGTATGGAATCTCGGTACTCCAGATAGCGTAGCAATAACTCCCTCTGGTGTATCACCCTGGAGTGACTCCTCCTTTGCTGTCCGCAATTCTTCTGTTTTTTTTTGTTCGTAGTCCTCCTCTTCACTATCTGAATATACCTCTATGTAGTGGGCTTTGGCCTTTCCTGAGCACTTCTGTCTTGGAACCCATGGTTTCTGACAAGTAAAACACAATTTATTTTGTCTCAAGTCTTTCCTAGTGTCATTGTCTAACCATGTTTTCTTCGGTAAGTCCCACTGGAAAGGTTTCTTGTCCTTGTCCCTAACTGGAAAGTTGGTCTTGAGTGGGTACCTATTCTTCGGGATTGAGTCTTGGAGATCTTTCGCTCGGCTGATGGCATCCTGTAGAGTGGAGGGTTTGTAGGCTTTCACCCACCCTTGTAGTGGCTCTGTCAAGGCCTCAGTAAACAACATAGTCAACCTTCTATCTGACACATCTGTCACCATAACAGCTACCCTCTAGAAATCTGAGATGAAGGCCTCGACCCTACTTGCTTGCTTGAGTTGAGCCAACTCTCTGAAATGTATCTCTAGATCTTTCCTGTCGAACCGCTCCATGAGTTTCCGAGTGAACTCATTATAGGAGTGGATGGTGTTGTGACCCAATGTCACTAATCCGTGGTACCATCACTCATGAGCCTCTCCGTCCAGGTGGAGTGTAGCCAATTTAATGGCATCTGTCTTTGTCATGGGATTGAGTTGGAAATAGGTATCCAACTTCTGAACCCATATCCTTGTTGAACCTCCTTGAGCCCCATCAAAGTTTGGGATGGTCAACCTGCCTAAGGTTTTCTGCAACTCATAGCTATGATTGAATCCCTTGTTGAAATTCCTAGGCCTGTTCCTACTCTTCATGTTGCAAAAATCCGAAAAAGACATGGTTGCATGAAACTCATCCCCTAAGTCCCTGTATTCCTGCAAATAGGCCCCAAAGGGTTCACTAGGGTCTACCTGCATGACTGGACCTCCTACTGCATCTGCCAAGAAGTGAGGCATAGTAGGCCTGTTGGAAGGTCTGCTATATATGTGTGGTGTATTCTGTATATTGGTATACGCAACCTTCCCACTACTGCTTGTAGACCCTCTATTTACCAATGAGGGAGGGGTACTGTTGTTACCTAGTTCTGGTTTCATCGATAATCTGTTGATTGCATTGAGTACATCTTTTTTCCCTTTGGCTAAGTCTTGCAAGGCAGATACTAAGTTGCGAAACTCCATCCTGTCCTTATCTTCTACCATTCCTTTTCCTCTATCAGAGTGTATACCTGTTGGTTCCATGTCTGAGCTGATATCTTCTAGTTGGATATCCTCAAATTCCTTCGTGTACCTACTCCTTCTTCTCCTATAGGTTACAAAAGTGTTCTCTTCTGTATTCATCTACTTCTCATGTTCAAGCCCACAGCTGGCAAGGAACATGCTCTAATACCACTGTAATATTCCAAATACTGATATTCTCTAATGTTCTATTGTAGTGCTGACTTGCACACTCAATCTTATACAAAAATACGAAATAACTGGGCATGCAAACTTGCCATGCAAAAATGCCCTAAAATGTAGCTGAATTAGGGTTAGGGTTTGCAGAGAGAAATTAACACTTACCACTGATATTCAGGTTGATAATGACTCCAGAGATAGTTGCATGCATAGAGTTCTGGAGAAGTGGGCTAGTAGTGTTTCTTTTCTCCAATGTTACCGCCTCGTAGTACCGTAAGCACCCTCCAGACTGAAGGTGACGTTTTTGTAGGAAGAGAGGTAAGATCAGGCTGAAACTTTGTGGGCTTGTCTTTCTGTTGATGTCGGAGAGATAGACTATCACATGCAGAAGTTTGGCAGCCTCTAAGTGCCCTAGTGAATTGATCTGTGGTTCTGCTGCTCACGTCCCCCTAGCTCTTTGTTTGCAGATAGCTGCTCCAGATGAGCAAACTGATGGCTGATAATCACTGCATGTCGTAGGATAGGCTTGCTGAGAAAGAGGAAGCTGACATGCGGAGGAAAGACTGGGTTTTGTGGTCCTAGCGAATCCTTTTGTGGTTTCCCCGCTACTTCCGGCTGCAAAACGTGGATCTACCAATCAAAATGTGCTGGATCTCTGGATACTGAAGTATATGATGAATGCTGTGGATAAGCTTGGATGATCTATCCCAATAAGAGACTAGGGCAGATATCTCACTGTCGAACCTTCGCTAGTTGAAGACATCATCTCCAACCCCAACTACTGCGGTCGCACGCTGTGTTGCTGCTCGAAACTCCAAAATCACTCAACAATAATAATAGATACCCTCTTTAGTGTAATCACCCTCTTAAATAGAACTTCATGCGCTTTTAGGGTTCGCATGTCACTTTTAGGTTTTATGCTTCGCATTTGCATGCATGCAATTCTATTTTGCTGTTGACTTTTAAGCCTAAAGAAATAAGGCTTTTTTTATCCGATTGATGACTTGACACTGAATGAATGTCCTGTTCTGCTCTAAGTATCAAATGCCCTCAGTCAATTCCCTCTCATGCGGTACCCGCTCGAACCTATGAGAATTAAGTAGGTTAGCGGGTGTTTTGGATGCTTAGTTAGAGGGGGACATTACAGTCCTCCCCGCTTGAAATTATGTGTCCTCATGCAACTGCAAACTAGGATGCTGCAACACCTGCTCTCCTTCCCATGTGGCATCCTCCATAGGTCATTCCTTCCATTTCACCAGATACTCTCGAATTACCCTGTTTCAGAGCTTCCTTTTTTGCACCTGTAGGATTCTCTTTGGAATCAGTACCAACAGCCCTTCATCATCTAAGGGAGGTAACTCAGTGGATGGAGCGATGTGTTGTCCTAATGTTTTCTTGAGACTGGACACATGAAATACATTGTGAATCTTGCTTCCCCTTGGGAGTTCTAGCTCATAAGCCACCTCTCCAACCTTTCGAATTACCTTGTAAGGACCATATAAGTGAGGTTTTAGTTTTTTTGCTCCTTTCTTCTTGAGGGAAGATTGTCTATATGGTTGTAGTCGTAAGTATACCAGATCTCTTACCTTGAACCTCCTCTTAGCCCCGTGTTTGTCTGCGTATAGTTTCTACTGATTTTGTGCTACCTGTAAGCTCTCCCTCAGGACCTTAAGGATATCCTGACTGTCCTGTATCCAATTTTTGGCCTTGGGTGCTCTGCTGTCTCCAAAAGCTAGATCTGTGAAGCTCAGAGCCTCATAGCCATACAATGCTTTAAAGGGTGTCATCCGGATAGACATATGGTAGGTAGTATTGTAGCAGTATTCCCCTAAGTGTAGCCACTTAATCCATGTCCTTTGTTGGCCTACTACATAGTTGCGCAGATACCCTTCAACCCACTTGTTGACAATCTCTTTCTGCCCGTTGCTTTGCGGGTGATAAATCGTACTTGTAAAGAGTTATGTCCCTACTAACTTGAATAGCTCCTGCCAGAAGGCACTGGTGAATTTACTGTCCCGATCATTGACAATGGTCTTGGGTAACCCATATAGTCCTAAGACCTCCCTGAAAAATAACTCGGCTACCTGTACTGTTGAATAATCGGATGAGATAGCAAAGAAATGGGCAAATTTGGTCAACCGGTCTACCATGACATATAAGCAGTCTCGTCCTTGTACCTTGGGCAACCCTGTAATAAAGTCCATGGAAATACTTTCCACTTATGCTCTGGAATCGACAGTGGCTGAAGTAACCCCGTCGAATGAATGTGCTCTATCTTGTTCTGCTGGTAGACGCTGCATTCCCGGACGTGTTGCATAACTTCCCCTTTGAGGCCCTTCCATGAGAACCTCTCTCGGATCTGCCTGTAGGTCTTCAAGAAACCCGGATGTCTCGATAATGGTGAGTCATGTGATACCTGTATGATCTTTCTTTTTAAGGCTGATTCTGGGACGAGGTATATCCTGCCCTTGTAATAGATGATGTCATCTATAATTTTGTACCTGTCATCTTGAATATGTCCGTCCATTAACTTGCAAGCAAATTTGTATTCACCCTCTTAAATAGAACTTCATGCGCTTTTAGGGTTCGCATGTCACTTTTAGGTTTTATGCTTCGCATTTGCATGCATGCAATTCTAATTTGCTGTTGAATTTTAAGCCTAAAGAAATAAGGCTTGTTTTATTCGACTGATGACTTGACACTGAATGAATGTCTTGTTCTGCTCTAAGTATCAAATGCCCTCAGTCAATTCCCTCTCATGCAGTACTCGCTCGAACCTATGGGAATTAAGTAGGTTAGTGGGTGTTTTGGATGCTTAATTAGAGGGGGCCATTACATTTATTTAGCCATTGCTTTTTAGGCCTTTCACATTTCATTTTATATCTCTCTTTGTTGTGCTTAAAAGCACATTTTATTTTCAATTTTACCATGGGCTTGCATATCAAAAGATATAGTAACAAATCACATAATGCATGTAATGATGGTAGAACATATTGCTTCAAGTATTTATTTGCACACCTAGGAAATCTAGGGGAATCATCCATAATCAAGACAAAACATTAGGGGCAATCGGCTAAAGAAGTCAAGGCTTCAAAATTCCAACTCACCTATGCTTAGGGCCCAACACCAACGGGTTCTCTTGGCCCAGAAGGGTCAAGGATTTCAGAGCCGAGACACATAATAACATAGGGTTTGTCATCATAGAGATCCAAGTGGGGGAAGAAAGGTCTTCAATCTCAGAAATCCAAGTGTAAGGCTGGGATAATTCTCAAAACGGAAGATATGGATGGGTGGAGGAAGTGAGGCATGATGCAAACATAGCAAGATGGGATAAGTTTGCATAAGGTAAGCAAATACTAGCGAGCATACATAATGGCCTTACATAAAAATAATCTAACTACTCTTAAAACGAGTTATTCAAAGCAATACAGTACCATTGTGAGCTAATCATGTTAAGTTGCAGCTATTAAATCAAGCAATAGAGATAAACATATATCTCAATACAACCTGCATACTTGCTCAACTATATATTTATCTTTGGAACCATGGGCAAAGGTGATACACTGCTGCCTACTCTGCTACTCCAAAAATGAACCATGGCTAAACTAAAATCATCTCAATTGGTCATGCTAGATTGGTCTTGGCAAGGGTATACTGGATCAATGCGCTGCATAGCTTGGAAAATAGCTTTCATGTGATCATCATGTATGCAAAAGTATCCATCATCATACAAGGGACTCTCTCAAATCTTTGACAAAAGATGATCTGCATCCTGCTAGCTCCAGCTATAATATATGTGATAACATCTGGCTCGAGGTGGGATAAGTGCTCTAAGGGAGAGAGTGCTTGAGGACCTCAGAAATCTCTGGTCCACAACACCCGTTTCATTATTAACGATCCAACAACCGAACATCTGCTTCATCTTCATATGTACTTGTTCCTGCATCAAGCAAACATCCTAACAATCTCTGCAGACCAACTATTAGGCGCATCATATGTGATAGAGAATAAACATGCTACTAAAAATAAAATGTTGGAAACAAACACTGAAATAAAATATCTATTTTAAGAACTGTTGTCACCAACCTTGTAGTTTCCTATGTGAGATGGATCCAGGATGGATGGTAGAGGGACAAGCAACTAAGGAGGTGGAACCAAGATTGCCTCGACTCCCAAATGGATGGTTGTCATGCCAATCGAGGTAGTCTTCACTTTAGGTTGTCTTAGCCCAAGACAACAATGGCGGAGACCCAGATCTACTCCCGACATGAGAGATCAGACCTAGACACTAGATTAGATCAAATGGACTTGAGGTACGTAAGGTGTAAGGTGATGGAAACCCTAGATCTATGGATGATGTCACTAGGTGAACCAAGGCTTTGGATAAGGGTTCAGGAGATATGGGATTTGATCCAAGCTAGGACACAAGTGACCTATGAGGCAAATACTAGATCTGGGGTTAAGGTACTAGCAAAAGGTGAAGATATCCACTGCCTTGGGAAACGTAACCAATGCAAAGAAGG
>LPNX010867444.1:527466-605144 GCA_001517045.1 Pseudotsuga menziesii
AAACAAAGCAGCCGTACAGCATTTAATGAGGCCGTACTCTTCCTCGATATCTGTGCATTAACTTCTCTTGAAAATCGTGCCCTCCTTCTTCAGCAACTCGACCTCCTGCTCAGCAAAACTCGACCTCCCTCTCTGCTCTCTCTTCTTCACCTGAAAAATGAACAAGTGATTATCTTTTTGCCTCCCTCATGCTTTTTGTTTGCCCTAGGTGAGTTTCTTAATCCAATGGTGGAGAAAGAATCAAATCAATGGCTGAGATTGATTGAGAGTGNAGGTTTTGGGATATCTAATACTGAGGGATAGACTCGAAAGAAGGTATGACAGTGTCAAAGCACCCAAGCCAAAAGGAAAGAGTCAAAACGCAAGAGGAAAAGGCAACAGGAGGGGTAGCGCTAGGGTTTGAAGATCAATGCCTTGGGATCTGGGCCAATGGAGTCACTTTTAGCCCAACGTTGAAGAAGACCCACTTAGGGTTGGACTCGATCTACAAACCCAAAAGTAGTTTTGCCGGAAAGGATCGCATCATGAGAAAAGGAGGCAACAAGAAAGTAGGTCTAGGGTTTGGAGACCACTGTTTTTCAGATCTAGGGCAATGGAGTCACTTTTAGCTCAATGTTGAGGAAGACCCACTTAGGGTTGGACCTGATCTACAAAACCCAGAAATGGTTTGCCCCTAGATCAAGCGGTTTGATCTATACTATTTTTTGGTTTTCTAATATTTAGGGTTTTAAGATAAAAAATGGAGATGCAGATGCAGATGCCAATGGATTGAGATCTGGAAGAGAAGCACTAACCTGTAGATCTTACCTGAAAAACCTTGTAGATGCCTTGATAATGATCATCCCTGCTATCCTGATCAATTCGATAAGATTTGAGTGAGTTCTATGCCCAACGTTTTGCCCCAAGAAGCCACTGCGCCCTCTCTCTTGCACAACAAATGTCAACCATATCAGATTTGCTGCATCACGAGAAAAAAACAAATGCTATAGAAAAATAGCAAGATGAAATCATAGATTGCATTGATGCTAATGAAAACCCCCTGATATAAAACGCATCCAAGCCAAGCGAGTTGAGGAAACCCTGCAAAAACGCCCAAATTGAAGTCGCCCTCTAGTAGACAAGACAATGTTTCCCGAAAAAATATATAGATCTCACATCAAATACCCAAATGCTAGGAAGCAAAAGATTTTCCAATCACCATCTAAGAACACCAAATGCAAAGGAGATCCAAGAATTTTCACAAGAAAAGTTTTTCTATTATCCAGATCCAAGAGCCAAAGACCCCCTACAAATGAGATGCTCTCTCCTTTAAATAGGAATGAGAAAACCAAAATCCTAACCACTTTTCAAATGGGTGGCTAAGATTAAAAGATCCAAAAGTTCTAATCAATGGTTGAGATGAGCTCAACATAAAGTACATGAAAATATTGAAACCATCATCTGTCTAATGAGAAATACTGATACAAATCTGGGCATCACAAACTGCTCTGCAAATGACTAAATGACTACATCAGTCCTCAAATTTGAGTGTCCAGAAACTCAGTCTTGGCATGGGAGAGTACAATAGTCCTAGTAACATGATGATCCATAAAAAATGCTCATCTCAACATCTCATATGTAGGAGATCTGGCTGAAAAATGTACTGAATCTGAAAAATAGAATATGGTAACCCGATTGCTATATATGTGATAACACATAGAGGCTCTAGTGGGGAAAAGGTCGTCCATGCCACAAGTCAAAATAGTAGGTCGGGCAAGAAACATAACTGAAAGGTAAAGGATGGGTGGAGACAATGGATAATGAAACCAACATTAGCAACCGAAAGTATGGCGAGAATGACTACCTCTATTCACCCTAAGGAGGGTAAAACCAATGAGTACAGGTATGAGTAGGGACATCAATACATAATAACAATACATCCAAGTCCACATATTTATATGATCGCCAGATCATGACACTAAGTGCTAATACATGTCACAAGAATGAGTATAAGAGTAATGATAACCATAACACAAGATAATGCAAGCTCAGTCATAAACATGTAAATAATCCATCTGAACCAACATTTGTCCAATGATAAAGCACTGATATAACTTTGGGCACTAATAACTGCTTCGCAAATGGCTAAAATAACTACATCAGACCTCAGATTTGAGTGTACTATAGTCCATCAATCAAATCATGATCTATCATAGATGCTCATCTCAGCATCTCATATGTAGGGGAGCTGGCTGAAAAATGTGTTGGAATTTGAAAAATAGAATATGGTAGCCCGGCTACTATATATGTGATAACAAGAACTATTAAGACAGTTGCAATTTTATTGATTGATAAGAAAACACACTCAAATAAACAAAAGGGCTAGACTCAATGGCTAAAAGACTTCGCACAGAAGAAGAAATAGAGACTCAAATACTAATGCTCAAGTGAGCTTATTCAATCCTATCTACTCTAACTGAGCTACAGTGAACAAGTCATTACTAAGTCATGCCAGGGACATAATCCTTTAAATGAACTTGTTTGACAGGAATTTCAAATCTATACCCATCTTCAGTGGCTAAATTATACATGTTACCATTGAATCTTTCCACTATTATACATGTTAATGGACCAATCCAAAGAGTTTATGCTTGTCTTGATGTATGATTGAAAACCCGATTTTCAATAATGACTTGATCACCATACATGAATCTACGCTGATTTATAGATGATGGAATAACTTTATTGTCGCAGGTAGGCAAAATGGAGGCATCGACATTGCCTTGAGCAAGGGAAGGTATTATTTTTCGATCCCTTTCTTGACTTGTTGCATTAAAATGAGGGGATCCCCCGTCTATTGGAACAACAATTCTCCCAATTAACACTTCCCTTCACTTCTCCTTTCATTGGGATCTTCCCTAGGCTGTGGGGTTATAAAATGTTTAAGTGTTTCACCCACAGTTCAAAAATCACGGAAGGCTCTCTCAACGTCATTCGAGATGGGGGAAATGGCATCAAACTGATCAAGGTGTCAACTAATGCCATCTCTATGGGGCATTGGTAGTTTTCCTTTTCTAGAAATCATGGACATATTTCTTTCAACTACGTCTTCCAAAGAAGTCAAATGAGAAATAGGAATGTGAGATGAATCACGGTTGGTACTCGTCCCTTCTCCTGCAGGGATAGGAATTTTACGAGGCAATAAGAAACTTGGAACGCTTATTAGAGGAGGATAACAAAAATAGCTGATATCTCCCTTTGTACTGGTTGCTCATGCTATGTGATCATTTCCTAGTCAGCAACATCCTCAATTAATGATTGAGAGAGGTTATTAGTTGATATCATGGGTTGGACTTCTCTCACAATGGTTTCTGGAGGAATAGTTGTTTGAAAGGTGGTTAAGTTATTCAAAGAAAATTCCTTTCCAGGGGCATCGTTAATTAATGCATTTTTTCCCAACTTCTATGGGTAAAGTTTCTCATATGCCTCTCTAAATTGTCTCGTATACTTTCTCTGATAGTCTTGATATTGCGAAAACTTCTTTATTCCTGGGGATGGATCTGGTCTTCAATCACAGGGTAATGAACAGTGTTAGACTCATTTTGTGTACTAGATCCAATGTCCTCTGGAGGTAAGTGAGGAAATTGATCAGGGGCATCAGAAAAATGTTCAAGTTCACACTACTACATGCTTCCCTCATCAATTCATAAGGAGTGCTAATATTGGATGGTGCAATCTTCCCCAACTACTCTTGACAACTAAGTTCTTGTCGATATGTAACATCTTCTTCATCCTCAGAATCAAAACTACCAGCTCCTATGAAAAAAACAAGTGGGACATCCTAGTCCTCTTCATCGTTATCCACTATATTGGTCCTCCCAATACTCATCACCTTCACCACAAGTGTTCTTCATCCCATCCTCAAAGGTTTCTAAATACCCATCAATGAAAGGCTCCCTGCTTATCCTAACCAGTGCACCATCAGAATTTGGAATGCAAGCATACGAAAGATCCATCATAAGGTAACCACCTAATCATGCAACCCATTTCCTAGATAGTAGCATGCCTTAAACAGGGGGGTAAGTCAATCACAACTACGTCCATCATGGTAGTTAAATCCAGACAAGCAAATAAATCATCCTTTAGGTTCTTAATCAAACCATACGCTTGCACACTTTTGGAATCGACACCGCAGACATTTCCATAAGGCCCGGTGATTTCCAATCCCATTTCTTTCATAATTTGAAGAGGCATTACATTTGTTATCACTCAGAAATTTTCTTTGGCTGTGAAAGAAAACTACCAAGGTAACCTTAAACCAATCTTTAGGATTAAAAGCTTAGCCCTTTCAATCCAAAGGGGGCTCCCTTAATGAATCTGTTGTCTTATTATCACTTAACAACGGTTCATGTTTTCAAAACAATGGCTAGATTGTTGGTAACAGTAGGATTTAAGTGGAGTGGTTGAATGAAATGATAAAACCATTGGGAATGGAGTCAACAAACAATTACTTTCAAGTTGCCAGAGACTGGTGGTAGAATAAATCATTCGCAGAGGCAAGATAGACAGTCATTTCTTCAGACAATTTGTAGTCGTAGTATAATGGAAGATGTAAAGAAAACAATCCATTAACATATAGCATCAAGCTTGGACGAATTCTGTATTAACTTTAGAGGAAAGACATAATAATGTTTGAATCTAATGAACCAGAGCATCTTCGATGAATTCCAATTCATTTATTTTCATTCAAACATGAGGAAAAATCATAAAAGGGAATGATATAAGAAACACATTCACATAAGAAGATTTATAGATTGAAGAAAATGGTGGTACATGAATCTCTGCTTAGAAAAACTTTGACCTTTTGTTCTCCACAATTATTAATTTCAAAATTTGGAATTACAATACACAGTAGTTTTTTCTCTCAGAATCCAACCTCCATTACATTGCAAAATATGAAATTTATACAAAAACGCTCCAAGAGCGAACCCTAACCAACTATTTGCTAAAAATAACACCTTTGAAAATAAACGCCTAAAAATATGGAACTATGCTGCTTCTTCGCCATTATTCATCTCCATTATGCTTGAATTTGGCAGAGGATCAAACCAATTCGGGATGCCATCTATTGATCAAGCAAATCTCCAAGGAAATAATAATTTCCATACAAATCATGATTCATAACATCTGTCCATCATGGCTGAAGCTTTTACTTTGTTTTGCCAAATTTCTCAACGACCTGCCATTGCTCTAGAGTAGAAATCTCATAATCTACCATCTCTTTTATCAACACTTCTAATTCCACATAGGCTGTATAAGACATAGGTGGCAGATCTGCTTTAATTATTTGAAATTGATCAAGCATCTCAAAATCTTCAGTCAACTTTTCAATTATGGTATTTCCGGTTATCCCTTTGGTCATGTCCTCAAACATTGAGTGATCCATACGACCTTGGACTAGCAAACTATGATATTTTTCTTGAGGAATCAACTTTTCATCTTCACCCTAAAAGGAAGGAAGACCATTTTCAAAGAGCCTTTTGAATAAATTCTTAAAATCCTTAACATGCTGAAGTATTTGTTCTGCTTTAGCCTGCACATTTTTAACATGGTGATGCTTGCCAATGATTTTCCTAGCCCAAATGATAATGATTGTCTTGTCGTTGATTTGCAGAGCTTGCATTTCCGTCCGAGTCAATGTATTTAGGAAATTTGCTACATTCTGAGTTGTCTACAAAGACCTTTTGTCCAAAGTTTCATTCATAACCTTGCATCTTTGCAGAGTTGTATTTTCTATAGTGTTTTTGTCACCAATCTGATTAAAATATGCTCTGAATTTAGTAATTTTTATTGATAATGAATCCCAAATGAGGTATTTAGCTCCTTGTAGAGACATTTTACCTGTTACCTTGTCTTTGAGTTCATTGATCTTATTTTGCAGCTGCTTTCTTTCACTTTGAGCTTTATTCTTCTCTTCAGTATTATGAGCCATCTCCTCTTGTAGATTCTGATTTTCTTTCTTCATTTCCTAGATCTCTTTATCCTTTAAAGTAATTTGTGACATGGCTTTGGTCAATTCCTCTGTAGAAGTTCTTTTGCTGGTTTTTCAATCACTGTAGAAGGCTCACCTGCTTGCTTTTCAGTCACTTGTTCTTCACTAATCTGTTTTGAACTCAAGGCTGCAATTTTTGACAATAATTCGGACCTTTCTTTCTCCCAATCTTGTTTCTCATCTTGTAATCTTAAAGCTTTACCTTTGTAATTCATCATCTCTTGGTAGATTGAATCCTTCTCCTTTTGTAACGCTGTGAGCTTTGGAGTCTGCACATGTTGGGTGCTTGGAACCTTTAACTTCTTTTTCAACATCTAAATGGTGTTTGCTTCTTCATCTAGAAGCTTCGTAGTAAGCTGCATATTTCCTGGTTCTGCTCCAAGGGCTACATTGTCTGTTTGTAATCTCTTGATTTGGGTATGATTTGCTCTATTTTCTGTTTTCTCTTGCCTCAATTGTTCCTCCAATTTTTCCACCACTGACTGTAACCTTGAAATCCTCAATGTTGATTGTAAAGGGTCAGAGTAAAGAACTTCTCATGTTTGTTTGTGGCAATGTTATCGGAACCGGACCGGTCATCGAACCGGTGAAGCCCAAAATGTGAACCGGACCGGAACCGGCAAAAAACCGGGTAAAAAACCGGCTGACTAAAAAATACATAAAATATTCATATTTTGTAAAAAACATATATATATTCATGTGCATACATATGAATCCAGACCATTAATACAAAAATATGCAAAGTTTCTCATATATATAGCAAATATGGGTGCAAATATCCAAAATAGCACCTAGTGCAATACACCTCTGAGGTTCTGGACCGAAGTACATTAACAAAGAGGCTCCAAAGTACATCAGCAAAGTTTTATTTTCTGGTTTTTAAAAAAAAAATTGAGTTTCCTGAGTCCCCAGTCCAGACTGGCCGGTTCAGCCGGTTTTGACCGGTTCGGCCGGTTCCTTACCCGGTCTGGAAAAAAATCTGGTTTTTTGAAATTTTTTTGCTGACCGGACCGGCCAACCCTGTAAACTGGTCAGACCGGCCGGTTTTGCCAGTTCCGGTCCAGTTCCGATAACACTGGTCTGTGGAGCTGAATTTTGTCAGGGACATTGATTTAATTTGACTTCCATCTCCAACACTTTATCATCACTTACAACTGCAAATCTCAAAGTATTCTTATCTTGATCCTTTGCTGTAACTAATGAGACTTTTTGCTTTGTGCCTAATTCGAGGGACCAACTCTTGAGTTTCTTCAAGAGATTGCTTTTCCTTTTCTGCATACTGTGAAATTACATCACTTTTAGACTGATGTTGGGAACTTGCTCCAGCATTTTGAATGTCTGAGAATGGATATTGCTGCAAATGTACTGTTGGTGGCTGTAACAAGGTATTTTCTTCTGAATTTATTAAGCTCTGCTCTTCCAAATCAACAATATCTTTCTGTTGACCCATCTTAATTCTTTTACTAGAGACTTTTTCATCAATGTCCATACGTAATTCACTTTTGAGATAGTCATTTTATTTACAAAGTCTAACTAAGCTGGTGTTTGGACCACTGGAGCAAGAAAACTTACTTGACCTATATCAACTTCCACTGTCACTTCTTGGCCCTATTCTATATGAACTTCCTCTATCTCTTGCTGGTTCTGATCAAAACTCAATAAATTAGCAATCCTATCCAAACCCTCCACCACTTCATGTTCAAATGACTTATTTCTGTTCTGTTGCCTTCTTTGAGATATAATATGATGGGGGTCATAATTAATTTTTTCAGCTGCAAATTCATGGCCTGTAACAGTTTCTCCACTATGGGAAGAGATGCTTTACTCTTGATGACAAATGGCCCAATCTTGAAAGGAAACTTGGCATCAAATGACTTTTTAAAACACCCCCTTGTGAAAGAAAGGGAAAATGGGGAAAAGGAGGGTGTTAGGGCCCCTTTTATCTTGCCTTGGCCCCATTAAGGCTTAGACACCACAAATTTCCGTCTAAAGTTTTAATTTTTGACTTAGGCAATTTTTAACATTTTTATATAAATCAAATTTTCTGCTGAAAATTCATTGACTTAGGGAAACTTGACCATAACCCTATCAAAACTTAATGACTTGACTCAAAACTTGGTCCAAGGGTGTAGTGGGGTCTCATGCCATTTATTTTGAGTACATACCCCTATACAACATCACTATGGACCACTTATCTTATATTTACATTACAACATTTTATGCTAAGGGACATTTTTTAATTACAAATAATTAGAAAAAACTGTGTAAAACTTAATGATATTCCGCAAGACTCTGGATAATGTTTAGCATAGTAGTATACAACACTCCTAGAGCTCAATCACCCCACAGGCTTGTTCATTAGAATGCCTTTCACCACTTTGGAGGAATTTTGAGTGAAAAAATCAAACAATTAAAATAGCTAAAGAACAAATTTAATTATCCAACGAAAAAAAACACTCGATGAAAGGACTTCCGTAATGATAAAGTCCTAGGTAACTAAGTTTTACAAAAAATGGACCATCATGCTAACATATCCTTAAAGAACAAATTTAATTATCCAACGAAAAAACACTCGATGAAAGGACTTCCGTAATGATAAAGTCCTAGGTAATTAAGTTTTACAAAAAATGGACCATCATGCTAACATATCCTTACAACGCAGGGGTGCAGATATTTTATGGAGAAGAAGAGGAAAAAGGGGCAAAATTGCCTTGCTGAGTCTTTTGGAGCTTGAAATTTTTTGCTAGGTACACTTTGTTTGTCTTCATGGTACATGGTACACGGTTGGCCACCTAGTTGGCTTGTTGGTCAATAAGTGTGATATGTCAATGTGATACATAGCTAGGGGGTGTCTAGGGGCTTTTTTACCCCCCTAGCATCATAACATAACAACTCCAAATAATTTAAGATACAACTATGAAGTGGCTGCCCCAACAAGTGCGCCCTCTCCTAGTGGTGCAATTTGGTCAAGAGGGGGCAAATCCATGAGGTGGGGCCCAAAACAACGATATGACTATGAAATATTGTCTAATGACCCTCAATAACATAATAAAATTAACTCATGTCACTTTCTTGTCCACATTTCACCCTTTGGTTCACTTTATAAACTATGGTCCCTTTTAATTATTTAATTTAATGCTGATAAATGCCTGTAACTGATCAGATCTGCCCAAAACGATATTTCCCTTTGCTTGAATCATTGAAACAAGTGTATAGATGGAATTAGGGACGTCTAATTCACTAGGAATGACTACTCATACGTCCTGGATCCATCTACAATGTCAATTAGTGGCCAAAACCATCTCCAATAACAAAAATAATAAGCTTGTAAATAATAATAAATGTGAACCAAGGCCAATATCCACCAACTGAAGCTTGTAATGGTACGGCAGATGTCCATAGGCATAAATAAACATGAAATGACTGAAAGTAGTCACATCCGCTCCTGGGCCTCGTTAGGTGACCAGGTAAAGGGTTGACCAAGTTAAGCATGGTGAAATTTGGTCAAACATAGTAAAATGATGCCATCGAGCCAAAATATGAACGTCTCTGCATGCACGGGGGGTAAATAATATTCTCTTAAGTATATTAGTAGCAGACTTGAACATTAACAGTTATTAACAATGGTGATCAGAAATGCAAATGAGCATAAAAACTTGGCAAAATTGGAACAGTAGTACAATGTTAGTGAAGTCCTAGCCACACACTTGCTTTCACATTCCACCCCCTTGTACACTTGAGATCACCCCTCGTTTTCCTTTGGTTTAGGTGGACTCTAACAAACATCCTTTATTTGATCATTTAACATTTGCATGACTTTTATTTCAAATTCAAAATTTCATTTAGATGATCTTTTCTTCACTAGCCAGCCTCCAAGGGCAGGTGCCCTAGAGGCTGGATAGCCTTGTGGGCCCCATATAATGATTCGGTCTTATCACCATTGCCTGTCACCGTCCATAAGTGCGATGGAGTTATCACCATGTTGCCCTTTACGGGAAAATGGCCTTACATCATACAAAGGACGAGTGCTCATCCCTTGGCCACTGACTAGGTTACAAAAAGATTTAATTAATTGTTCATTTCATTTCTTAACCCTATTATGGTTTTAAATGCATTTAAAAGCACAACCACTCGTGGCTTTCACCAAGGGCTTGCAGTTCATTTCAACGGAGGAATACTTGCTTCAAGGGATAAGGGAGACATTTTCACACTCTAGAGCCAAGGCACAAATAAACATGGGGGTCCATCCTAGCACAGATGTCATAATGGGGAAGAAATGTCTTTGCTATCACAAGTCATGTCCATAGCCAACAGGATAATCTACTATATGCATGGAGGATACAGATGGATGGAAGAACAAGTGAAGATGGTGCCAAAAGACAAGGGGAGATGGTCTCAACTGTACAAAGGCTAACCCTACTGTTGACCATGTATCCAGGACTCAACACCCACACTATTCCACTGTTGTCAATTGACAATCAAGAAGATACTGATCACCGCTCAAATAACTAGCTAAGCTAAGTCACATCTACTAAGATAAACAAGAGAGAAGCTATAATGATAAACCCACATGTCATATACCTGCTCACCGATATACCTGCACCTATGCTGTCTCTGTCATACTGGGATGGCAAGGTAAACTTATATCAGCCACTTGCTCTGCTGCTCTGTCAAGTAAACCATGGTCTACTAAGTATCCCTCAAGGATCATGAAGGCTCAAAAGTGACATAGGCATGCTGACAATGCTTCTCTGGGACTTTGTCTGTCTCTGAAAGTACTCAGCCACTGATCATCACTGTTAAAGGTTTATGCTCATATATCTGATGGAATGGCTCAACTCTGGGACAAAAAAATGATCTGCATCATCATGGTATCCCGGCTACTATGGATGTGATAACAAGTACCTCTCTCAGAAAGAAAATGTCATGAATGAATAGTAGATGAGAAACATCAATAGACCTTGTTACCTAATCAAATCTTATCTTTGAGTTTCTGCTATGATGCTATCAGCCTGCTCAGTCCTGCTATCTTAAAAAAACAAGAAGGGTGATAAGGGGTGTCCTTGTTTAAGATCCTTTGAAACCCTAAAGAAACATAGAGGGAGAACCATTTATTAAGATAACAAAGTTGGCTGATTCAAAGCACCCTATTATCCAGTTTATAGTTTGAAGATTCAAACTTGTTTTCAGAAGAACCGATCTTAGAAACAACCAATTTCCTCAGTCACAAGCCTTTGAGAGATCGGTTTTCATAACCACCGCAGAATTTTTGCCAGTTTTGAATGTAATCCCTCTGCCCTCCTGCGATGTCCCTTCTGCATCTTGTATCTGTTTATTAAATAAAAAACCAAATTGTTCCTCCGAAATAAAATTTGACAAAGTAACCTTCAATCTATTTGTAATTAACTTCCAGATTATGTTATAGGCAAAGCTAAAAAAAAATGGACTTGAAGTCTTTAAATGAAGAATGGTCATTCTTTTTAGGGATAAGTTCTATGAAAGTTGCATTCATAGCCCCGAAAATGTTTCCAGAAATTCTTGATTCTTCATTTTCTCTAAGAAGTTCCTCCTCCAATAACTCATAGAAGCGCAAATTAATTCGACATTCCAACCATTAAGGCCAAGGATTTTTACCCTCTTAAAAGATTGTATCAGTATTACAGACTTTAATTTAGCCTTTGTGACCACTGCTTCCAGATTTGCATTTATTTTTTCATAAAAACTAGGGAATAGTCTAACTACCTTCATTTATTCTTCAATATTTGAATTTTCAGATTCCTTGAACAAAGACTGAAAATGTTGCTAACCGACAATTACCAATTCTCCATCAGGCAGCTCCGATTCCCATATTGTATTGACACTTTTTCTATGAGTTACATAACTATGAAAGAACTTTGTATTATTGTCACCCTATGCTAATCACATTGTTCTACTCTTTAGCTTTCACTTTCCTTCTTCCAAAAAGCTCTTTCTTTTTATCTCAAATACATCTATTATAACTTGTTATACTATTTATCTTTTGCATTTTGAATTTTGGAGATTCATTTTCTATGTAGCTTATATTATTGGTCAAACAGTAGGACAAATAAATATCAAGTTTAAGACATAAATGGTTTAGGTGGAAAAATTGTTGACGATTACCCTTATATCTTGCTAGCACAGAAAGAAGTGAAGATCCTAATTTGTATGAGCAATTGAAGAAGGGCCGTGAAGATATCTTTGAATTGAAGCAACGTGCTTACAAGAGTGCATTATGGGCATTGAGAATCGATCATCAAAAAATTAATTGGGTATTTATCCATCTTTTAATCTTTTGTTTTCTACTTTAAATTCATGTAATGTAACTATCCTCTACGATCATGGTATTTTATATGATTCGATCACGTACTCTAATGCATGTCTTAAGAGGAAAATGTTATTATGTAGACATATGTGGAGCTTTGTTTGTTGGTCTTTTATTGAAAAGATATGTCTTCTAAGAGTGGTTTATAACATTATCTCTTTAGGATGTACAAGATTGTGAACTCTAGGTCAAGGGATGCGTCTATAATAATATATATGACATGTCTGTTTTTGTTAAAACATATGTATGCGTATCTCTCCCTTAAGGTGACTACTGCACTGTAATTTTTTTGATGGCTTGTATTTCGAGGGAGAAAACTTCGCTTTGTTTGCTTTTCCACATTCTTCTCTTGGAATACTGCTTCAGAACTTCTGTTTTCACAGTGAAAATTTTATTGGCCTTTACTTCTCCTTTTAACATACTGTCATTCTCCATTCCTCTTTGGGTTCCTTTCATCTTCTCGTCTCACATCTTACTCTATGTGAGCTAGTTCTATTTTAAGTCATTTCTTGCTTTAATCTTGATGGGATGTTGAGTTTCAGGTTGCCCTGAATTTTAATTTCTTTCTCTAGATTGAACTTGGCTATGTAGTATTTTTGTTTCCTTGTGGGGTTTACTTTCCTTGTGTGTTTTCTATAACATCAAGCAGCAAGCAACTTTCTTCTAGTATATTCAGGCTATAGAACTACTTCTTACATTGTAGTTTGTATGGGTTCAGTCTTCTTTTTAAGTTCTCCTTGCTGATCTTGCTCGTTATCCTTTTGTTGTTTATGTTTGCCACTTATTGTCTGTATAGTATTAGTCTCCGTAATTGTCTTGAGTTCTATGGAGTGTAAACTTATTTGTTCTTGAACTATCTCATGTCAAGTGCATACCTTTAATCTAAGAAAGTTTTTATTTAATGTTTTTGCTATCTTTCAATCTGTTTTTTTTTGAGTTAGACGATGTTCCATCCCTCAAATTGTACCTAGACACCTGTCACTATTCCTTGATGTCTGATGTTATTTTCTTAGGGGATTTCAACTCTCCTATGAATCTTTACAGAAATCGATACATGATTGATTAGAGGATGCCCATTGTCTTCAAGAAATCGACCCAGTTTTAGTGTGCCTCCATAGGACTTCCAAGGATTGGTTGGCCCCCTCACAACATAGGGAAGCACGTTCTTCAGCTAGATGAGATGGATGAGTTTCTTCTTCTAAATTGTGTCACTCCTTTTTCCATCTTAAGATGTCTTCACTTGTTTCCCTCATGGTGTTAGGGCTTGCGTCTCCAACTATGTGTTGGCCAACTAGAATTTTCTTCCTTGCGTCCATCACCTTAATTTCACCCTTCCTCTCCCCATTGTGGACTTTGTTCTCATTATTTTCTTACCCTACCATCTCTTCCTCATACCCCCTATCCCCCCACCACAATGTCCTCTTTAGAGGTACCTTGGATAAGGGCCTTTCGGACACTTACACCTTGTGTCAACTTGATTTAGCACTAGAGTGGGAAAGTCCCATCCCACTAGTGCTATCAAGAAGCAACTTCAGAAGAAAGCACCAATGTCTCCTTAGTGCTAACTTTCCTCACTTTTGGTTGACTCTCAAGGTCAAGGGGGGCTTCCCTAGGGTTGATTAGTTGGTGTTCTAATTTCTATTGAAGAGAGCTAAGGGAGGATTGATTACAATATAGTTAGATGTGTAAGAGTAAACCAAAGCTAATTTCCTAGAATAGTGCTTGAATGTGTAAGTATATTTAAATGCTAAGTCACACTTAAATAGAAATACTCAAGGATTGCAATGTATCAACTTGAACAATGGATCAACTTAAACAATAGAAGCCCATGAATTAAAGATCTTTATTTTTGGAAATGTAAAGATATTGCAAAAAAATAAACTCACAATGAAACAGCGAATTATGTGGCTAAGGAGTGGGTTTATTTACTTCAAAATAGAAATTATCCAAAAGTGAAAATACATGAAGCAAGTTCTTCAATGAGATTTTTAAAACACAAATTCTTAGCCCAAGGTGTCAAGGATTTAGATTTCAGATTTATAACAAGTGTTTTAGCAAGAATGTGGTCAACTCAAACATCATTATTCATTGATCCATAATTATCATATCAAGTATGAGAAAACCATCCCAATATTAGTGCAAGAGAAAGATATAGTAAAAAAAATGAATTTGCGCAAGTAATTTCCAGAATTTATTCAAACACTTAGCCAATGTAGATGTGCTTAATAAAAAAATAATTATAATCAAGACATTAACCAAGAGAAATAGTTGAACTAAGCCTTTCTTAATAAGCAAATTAACTCTGAAAATTTCATAATTCATTGTTAAGTGGTGAACAAAACATTTAATGATGAAATCTGAAAATTAAAGCATTATAGTTGCCCATAAAAATTTTTAAATCAAGTAAAATATGCCAATGTGAATTTCCAGAATAATTTAGGAGTAACTATTGTTGGGACGCACGATTCCCGTTAGACCAAAACCTGCAGGTGTTAATCTCTACCACAATCGCCAGAGTTAGGATCTTGGGAGGTGGTTAGTCCATGTCGCAAAACTCACGGGGAGCGATGAACCCAATGTCCAACAATCTCTCCCCAGCGTGATCATGCTGGGTGAGTTTCAAACCCTTGACTTGTGGCTCCGATACCAATTGTTGGACACAATGGTCACACTGAGAGGGGGGGTGAATCAGTGTGTGAGCAATTTAAGCCTTTTCTACCTTCTATTAAACAATCAGAGTTTATCAAGGATTATATTACCAATCACATTATTATATTCATCAACTAAATCATAAGCATAATAACACATCAAAGAGAGACACAAGAATATATGTAAGGTGAGCTTTATTTATGGTAATGGAAGACTTCAATCTTTACAATCAGCACCAACTGATAAGAAGAGCACCAAATCTTATGACAGGACCCAACCTGGTTTTCTTAGCTCCAATTAAGAAAGGGTTGAGGAGTCCAATCCTCAAATGCAAGACTCACCTTGCAAGCTTGATGTCAATCTTTGATTCTCATCAATTTGCTGCACAACCACTTCTGCTCATCAACCTGTTAATCAACATGTTCAATGTTGTCATGCCACTTGTCATAAAGAGGTCTGCTCATACAAGAGACACTTCTGCCATTCAATCAACCGTTGCTCAAGAAGCCACATCAATCTTTTTCAGTTGTCATATCATTATCATGTCTTCAAGATTCTGCTCAATAACAACTGACTCTGGCGGTCATCAAGGATATATTGAGTGTGCTCTGATATTATGCCAAAAGTTTGGTCACCGTAAGTCTTCTCAAACACAACAACTTCACATGCTTCATGCCATATTCCAAGTTCTGTTCACATGCCAATATTTTCCACTACATAGGTGTTCAGGCTCATACCAAGTCACCACGGATTCTGTTCATGCCCATGTCAATGCTGCTTATACAAGGGTTTGCTCAATCCCAAGACTTCAAGGATCTACTCATGTCATCAAGGTCTACACATATCTTCAAGGTAACTTAATTGCAGACTTGATCTTGGTGAAAAGGCCTTGACAAACCAGTGTTATATTTCAATGCCAACTCTTATGCAGACTTTGGAATTCAACAGACTTTGGATGCCAACGAGCACTGGATTGCTTATGAACTCTTTCAAATATTTTGAATTTTGCTTCAAGCCTTGTAGTTTAGCTAGTTCTCTTCCAAACTTCTTTCTGTATGCCTAAGATAGTTGGAGTACGATGCTTTACAGTTGTTGGCATACTGTAACCTACGAGATCTTGAGAGTCTTCTTCCTTTAGATTTTAAAACATTTCACTGTCTGTTGTTAATTAGAACCATGATAGACAAGAGGGCTACAAATTTCTAAGCCTGTGTTGGATGCCCTCACAAGAGAAAACTCTAGTAGATACTCGAATTTGTCTTCTGTTAGTCTGTAGCTTCTTTGATAATGGTTATTTCAGAACATATCTTTACCATTACCTTCAAATGGCATTAGGATGCTTTGGAGGACAAAATTGGAGGCTACTGGGGAGAAAGGCATCTTTGTTGGCTATGATGAGACTTCTAAAGCCTTTCGCATATACCTTCCTGCACAGAGGAGAGTTGTGGTGAGGAGGGAGGTGAGATTTGAGGAGGAGCGGGCCTTTAGAAAGTCTCTAGAGTCACAGGAGGAGCAGTAGCAGAGTACTACTTCACAGGTTACAGCATCTCAGAGTTCAGTGGGTCAGGGCACAGGGTCACAGGTTTCAGGGGTGACTGGATCACAGGTTACAGGTTCATCAGTTTCAGGTACTTAGTCTACAGGGACTTCTGGTACAGGGACAGGTTCACGGATCACAGGTTCACAGGTGACACCTTCACGTGATTCGAGCTCTTATGGTACAGGTTCAGGTTCACCAGGTACAGGATCTCAGGCCACAGGTACTTCTTCAGGGAGACAGGTATTTGATGAGGAGGTACAGGAGGAGGGTCGCAGGAGGAGGGTCTGCCACAGGAAGGTACTTCCAAGAAGAGAAAGCCAAGTTGGCTTAAGGAGCTTGTGAAGGAAGCCGAGGAGTCTGTGGGGCCACCCAAGAGGGAGGTCAGAGAGAGCAAGGCACCAGAGAGGTTTTCCAGTTACATGGCAGTGGTGACTAGCTTGCGTGAGTCCGAGCCTTCTACTTATGAGGAGGCATCCCCACATCAGGTTTGGAGAGATGCCATGATGGAAGAGTACAATTCCATCATGAAGAATGGAGTGTGGGAGATTGTTCCGAGACCGGAGGGGAAGTCAGTTGTGACTTCCAAGTGGCTCTATAAAATCAAGTATGCTGCGGATGGCAGCATCGAGAAGTACAAAAGCTCGGTTTGTAGCACGGGGGTTCTCACAGGTAGAGGGAGTTGATTATGATGAGACCTTTGCACCAATTGCTAGATTTTCTTCGATCAGAGCAGTGATCTCCATTGTGGCACAGATGGGTTGGAGGATTCATCAGATGGATGTGAAGACCGCTTTTCTCAACGGTCTTCTACAGGAGGAGGTTTATCTGGAGCAGTCGCTGGGCTTTGAGATACATGAGAGAGAGTCCCATGTTTGCAGGCTCAAGAGAGCCTTGTATGGTCTGAAGCAAGCCCCTTGGGCTTGGTACTCGAGGATTGATTCTTCTCTGCTTTCGATTGGGTTTCGGAAGAGGGAGGCTGATCCCAACCTATATTTCATTGTGGTTGGAGGTGATCTGCTCATTCTTTTGCTATATGTTGATGACTTGTTTATCACAGGGGAGGAGCACTTGATTGTAGCATGCAAGAAAGACCTTGCTTCAGAGTTTGAGATGACAGATCTTGGGCTGATGCATTACTATTTGGGGATGGAGATTTGGCAGGAGGATGGACATGTTTTCCTGGGGCAAGGAAAATATGCTGCAGATATTCTGAGGAGATTTCAGATGGAGGATTGCAGACCCATGTCCACACCCATGATCACTAACTGGAAGAAGCTTCATGCTTCTAAGGGAGAGTTGGTGGATCCTACCTTGTATCGTCAACTGATTGGATTGTTGATGTATCTGGTCAACACCAGGCCAGATTTGAGTTTTGCGGTGAACACTCTCAGTCAGTTCAATGTGGAGCCCAGGAGTGTGCATTGGATAGCCGCAAAACATGTTTTGAGATACCTTGCTGGGACAGTAGATTATGGTCTGGACTACATGAGGTCAGATGGAGTGGGCTTGGTTGGTTTCACAGATTCAGATTGGGTAGGCAGTATTTCGGATCAGAAGAGCACTTCCGGTTGTTGTTTTAGTTTGGGCTCGGCAGTTGTGTCGTGGTTTAGTCGAAAGCAAAAGTCTGTTGCTTTGAGTACTGCTGAGGCTGAGTATATGGCAGCCAGTCAGGCTAGTTGTGAAGCATTGTGGCTTCGCAAGTTGATGGTAGACTTGTTTGATCAGGAGTTGAGGCCTACAGTCATTCACTGTGACAATCAGAGTTGCATCAGACTCTCTGAGAATCCAGTGTTTCATGGCAGGTCTAAACATATTGAGATCAGATATCACGTCATCAGAGATTATGTTCAGAGAGGAGCTGTTGAGTTACAATACATTTCTACTGATGAGCAGGTGGCTGACATTCTCACGAAGTCTTTGGGAAGAGGGAAGCATATTCATTTCAGGGACAAGTTGGGAGTGGTGAAGAACAGCTTCCTCGGTAAGAGGGAGTGTTGAAAAGTTACCAAGGAAGTGTTGTTCACCTTGTGTTGCCTTGGGGTGGACAAGAACACTTTAAAAGGTGACCCCTAGTCATTTAAATTAATAAAGTGAGAAGTACTTTATATTTTTAAAGTCACTTTATTAAAAGTTAAGTCATGGTTTATCCTAGGTTCATATTTAATGATAAAGTCAAGTGAGTGATTAATTATAAGGGTCTTCACTTTATTAAATGACACGAGGTGCACTAAATGTCATTTATTATTATTTAATGAGCATTTATTGTGAACCCTCAATCTAATCTAATCTAGACCATTGGATTGAAAGAGGAAGTTACCATGAACAAAAAGGGCTTGGGGAGAGGCAAACAGTATCTTTTGTTCACTTTCACAAGAGAGATTTTTGAGAAAGGAGAGAGCAAGAAGAAGAGGGCAAGGGTTTGAAGTGATTTCATTTCCAGAGAAAGAGAAAGAGAGAGAAGGAGAATTCTGCAGGTTTTAGAGGCACAAAAACCAAGGAAGAATCATTCTTTTATTTCAGCAATTTCAGCAAGGCAAACATGATGTTTTCTAGGGCAGAATTTGCAGTTTTGATGGCAGATTTTTTCAGCATGTTTTTCGAGGTGATTTCTGCAGATTTCTGAGAAAAAAATTTCGATTTTTTTTCCTGTCCGTACGGAACTAGCCGTACGACACGTTTTTGCTGGGCAGAGTGTGCATAATTTTTGCTGGGCTGTTTTTTTGGCACGTGGTTCGAGAAGAATAAATTCTGAAATTTCAGCAGGCCATTCAGGGATTGATTGGCACGTTTACCAAGGCATTTGGTGAAGATAAGTACTGCTGTATTTTTATTTAAAGTTTGCTTGAAAGAATAAAAATATCTCTCTCAAGATCAGGTTTTCCCTTAGGGGTTTTTCCTGGACCAATTTTGGTAAAAAATATGAGTCTCTAAAAATTTCATGAGTGGCTGATTTAATTTTCTTGCATTTGAAAATTTGGTTGTTAGAAATTTTTTGAGTTTATAAAGTTGAAAGAATCTCAAGTGTTTCTAAGTTTTCAGTAAAATTTTTTATTTTTTAAATGTACATGCATATTGGGGTTGGGCATTAAACCATATGCAGTGATCTGAACTTGAAACCGGGTTGCGGTTTGAAAATTTTCACCTTAGAGCTGCTCCAACTCCCTTGGCCTACTGCTCCCTAACCTTCTCCACCATACGGCCTCCTCCCCACTCCTTCCTAGCTACCCTTCTTTCTCTTTACAGCTTACCCCTCATCCCCTTTGCTTATCTCGGGCCCTCCTCAAGGTTTGGTTCAGACCTTTACTCCATCTTAGCCTTATTTCAAACCTTTGCAAACTGCTGGGGCTTCCCTTTCAGTGGCAGCCCTCCGAATTTAAGGTCTGCCGCTACTTTTACCCTGTACACAAGGAAACTGCTGCTCCATTTACAGTGGCTGCTCCTTTTAGAGGTTAGCTACTGCTGGTTTGAAAGGTGGACTGATTTGCACATAATTATCAGCTGTCATATGCTCACCTGGTGTTTGTACTTTACATGCACACTCTGTGATATGGTCGCTTTGTAAACTTTGAAACATCAATATACTGCTGCTAATACTTCATCTCAGATCTGATTTAAATGCTTGGTTATGTATAATGCTGCTTACAAAAAGTCTGGAATCGATGATGTGTGATTATGAATGCCTTAAGAACTGATATATCATATAATACTGTTGTAAGTCAGATAACATGTACTGACATATCTTTGCACATGCTGCTGTTATGATTGGTATTGCACAAGATACTTGCATATCAAATTTGGATGAATGACACTTTACTCAAATTATACTTCAGACTTGTTACGTTGTATATGCATTATCTAGGATAGGAGTAGTTTATTTGCTTTTATCCTCATAAATGCACTATTGAAGGGGTACACCTATATTGTTCATATTTATTAAGTTTTTAATGGTTATATCAAATCTTAAAACATTTAGCATCATAACAGCATAACTATAAGCCAAAAGATCACTGAAAGATAGACAAGCACAACCACACAAAAAGAACACAAAGATTTATTCTGGGAAAACCCTAATGAGAAAAACCTAGCAAAAGCTTTCTCAATATAGATGCCCCAAAAGATAAAAAGGTAAAACCCAAAAGACTGATCCTCCTCTTTCTCCAGCTACAACTCTTTCTCTCTCTCTCTTATGCGCTACACAAGTGAGTGTGAGAGTGTTCAAATGAGAAGCACCTCACCTCTATTTATATTCTTTCGTTCACTTGACATTTAACCTAGCTATGTAGGCTCGAGTAAACTTAACTCAGTTATGTAGGCTCGATAACCACAACTAGACTAACTTAATATAATAACATATTTCGAAGGGTACTGATGACCCGACTTACAACGGAGGGGACTTCCTCATGACTCTTATTAATTCTCCCGATTAGGAACATCGGGTTACAAAGAAATACAAATGATTCTCCCGATAGAAACATCGAGGATCAATAAAATATATATACAATATTCTTTGAAGTTACAATAATTCAACACTCCCCCTTAACGAGAAGGGTATTCTACAACAACATCAACAACAACAACAACAGTAGGAGAGAGAGGACATCATCAGGGTGACACATCTATAAATCATTGGAAGCTTTTCATCATCTTCAACATATAGTCTTCATCTTCAAACTTCGGCAGCAACAACACTTTGACCACTCGATCGATAGCATCACATCATCATCTGAACTTTCGATCAACATCATCATCATCATCATACTCTGAACTTTCGATCAACATCATCATCATCATCATACTCTGAACTTTCGATCAGGAACATCATCATCATCACATTTTAATCTTTCGATCAGTAACATCATCATCATCACACTTTGATCTTTCGATCAGTAATATCATCATCACATTCAGATCATTCGATCAGTAACATCGTCATGATCACACTCTGATCTTTCAATCAGTGACAACATCATCATCAGCAACAACCTGCAATCCACAATACGAAGAGGAAAGTCTTCGTATCACTTTTGAACTTAAAGTCCAGGGATGATGCAATCCTACCACATTCTCGACAACCGAAGTCACCGGATATAATTACGGGATAATCACTCCCTATCACTTTAGGACTAAGTCCAAGGATGATGCAATCCTACCACGTTCTCGAGTACCGAAGTCACCAGATCCATTCTGAACAAAAGTTCAAGGATGATACAATCCTACCACGTTCTCGAGTACCGAAGTCACCAGATCCATTCTGAACAAAAGTTCAAGGATGATACAATCCTACCACGTTCTCGAGTACTGAAGTCACCAGATCCATTCTGAACAAACGTTCAAGGATGATACAATCCTACCACGTTCTTGAGTATCAAAGTCACCAGATCCATTCTGAACAAAAGTTCAAGGATGATACAATCCTATCACGTTCTCGAGTACCGAAGTCACCGGATCCATTCTGAACAAAATTTCAAGGATGATACAATCCTACCACGTTCTTGAGTACCGAAGTCACCGAATCCATTCTGAACAAAAGTTCAAGGATGATACAACCCTACCACGTTCTCAAGTACCGAAGTCACTGGATCCATTCTGAACAAAAATTCAGGGATGATACAATCCTACTACGTTCTCGAGTACCGAAGGCATTCGATCCATTCTGAACAAAAGTTCAAGGATGATACAATCCTAACACATTCTCGAGGACCAAAGTCACTGGATATGTTCTAAACCAAAGTTTAGGGATGATACAATCCCACCACATTCTCGAGGACCGAAGTCACCGGATCCGTTCTGGACAAATGTCCTGGGATGATACAATGCCTCTTCATTCTCGAGGATCAAAGTCACTGGATCACTTTAGGATAAGTGTTTAGGGATGATACAATCCCACTGCAACATCATTGCTCCCCCTTTCAAGGAAGGTCTTTCTGAACAACACCAAAATTGTCTCAAAAGTGTTCAAACTTTACTCGAGACAGAGGCTTCGTCAACACATCAGTGTTGAATCATCATCTTGTAACATCATCATCTGAACCATCATCGTCTACATCTTCAGTATGTGAATACTGAACTATCATCATCTGTATCTCCAGTATAGAAATACTGAAAGCATCATCGTCTGTATCTTCAGTATAGAAATACTGAAAGCATCATCATATGTATCTTCGGTGTAGAAATATTGAATCACCATCATCTGCATCTATAGTATGTAAATACTGAAACATCATCTATATCTTCAGTATGGGAATACTGAAACATCATCATCTGTAGCTTATCTCGTATGTAGAAATATCGGATTTCTATGTGCTTCGATGGAACACAGGGTTCTCTGTCATCTTTATACAACTCTGGTTATCACATAGAATCATGGTAGTATCCATATCTAGGTCAAAGAGACCTGACATCAACTTCCGAAGCCATATGGCTTCACAACTAGCAGAGCAATCTGCTTTGTATTATACTTCAGCCGTGCTAAGAGCAACACTGGACTGTTTTCTACTAAACCATGAACTCATATCATACCCCAGACAATAACATCCACCTGATGTGCTGCTTATGTTTGAGACACTTCCAACCCAATCTGCAATCATGGTTTCTATCATAGTATAGATCAAAGTCTATAGTGCCTTTCAGATATCTCATCACATGCTTTGCAGCTATCAGGTGAACCCATCTAGGTTGAACTAGATACTGACTCAAGGTGTTCACAGCAAAACAAATGTCTGGTTTGGTATTGGTTAGATACATCAATGACCCAATAATTTGTCTGTATTGAGTTACATCCACTAACTCTGACGAGTCATCAGCTAACAACTTTAGGTTGGAATCCATGGGTGTGGCCATGGATTTGCATTCCAACATATCGAATCTTTTCAATATCTCTAGTGCATACTTTCCCTGGTTGAGAAAGATTGCTTCTGAACTTTTCCATACTTCCAGACCTAGGAAATAATGCATTAACCCAAGGTCTTTCATCTCAAATTCTTTAGTGAGCTTCTTTTTGCTTTCCACAATCTGTTTCTCATTCCCTGTCAGAAATAAATCATCCACATATTGTAATAGTATGACAGGTTCATCTTCTATAACCTTGTAATAAAGGTTAGGATCGACTTTACTCTTGGTAAAGTCTAAGCTCGTTAGGAAACTATCTATCCTTTCATATCAAGCTCTATGAGCTTGCTTCAAGCCATACAGGGCCTTCTTCAGTTTGCACACGTGATTCCTTCTGTCTTCAACTTCAAATCCTTGTGGTTGTTCCATGTATACTTCTTCTTCAATCACACCATTCAGGAAGGTCGTCTTTACATTCATCTAGTGTAAGTTCCACTTCATCATGGAAGCAAGTACCATGATAGTTCTGAAGGAAGTGTACCTTGCTTCTTGGAGCAAGTGTCTCTTCATAACTAATTTCCTTTCTCTGAGAGAATCTTCTAGCCACAAATATTGCCTTCCATCAACAACATGTTTTGTCTTGTAAGCCCACTTGGAAGATACCACACTCTTGCTCATTTTGGTATTCTTCCATCATTCTGTTAGGTCATCAACATATCCTAGTCTTCTGCATTCAACCTGGAAGGTTGGAACCCACTTTACTCTTGGTAAAGTCTCGATCCATCAGGAAATTGTCCATCATGTTGTACTATGTCGAACTCAAAGATCTTCTGCAGTCACTCCCCTTGAAGCAAAGCATCATCTTTCCTCTTCATTCTGTACTGGAGTAGCATTCCTTGCTACTATGTATCTATCTCAGTTTACCAAGATCCCTTTATCTTGAACTTTGTCGAAAAATTCCTCATGCACCCATCTGTGAGCTTGTTGTCTTTTCTAGGTTTCCATCTTCAACCTTGTAGCAAAGGTTAAAATATTCGTCACTCTAAGTAATCTGTCAAGCTCCTGGATGTTGTGCTTTTCTATGGGTTCCTTGCGAGCTCAAACAAAGCATATTTTGTACAGGTGGTTCTTTGCTCGATATATACCTCTACTGGAGAAGTGTGTCTGGTCAATATATCATGCCATAGTCTATTCTTTCTGAGGCAAACCACGAACCTTGCTTTGTACACTTGCTCTTGTAAAGCCATATGGAAGACACTATGGACTTTACTTCGGGTCACGGAACCATATCGTAGACATCATTCCTCATGATCAACTGTTACTCTTTGATCATAGCTTCTTTCATAGCCGGAAAGGTTAGCATCAATGATGTCACCCAACTATGTTACACAACTAGAGTGTGTTCGAGGCCTCTCGGAAGTCTCGTCATACTTTTCTTCATCTTGAGTTATCTCTTGTACCCAATGTCTTCATCTTTCAAGGTGGATCTATCACTCTCTGAAGCTCTTTCTTCCATCACGGTGTCTCTGACCTTGGGAGCTTCAGATTCATGTTTATTGGAGTGAATCTTGAATTATTATCACTTGTTCTTTGAAACAAGTCTCATCCTTCTTTTCTTGTAGGCGGTTGTACAGGACCTTTCCTACAAGTCAAATGCACCAGTTGCATGGTTAGAACTTAGAACCATTTCATATATGCATAACGACAAATTTTTATGCATTGTAATATCCCAAATACTGATATTCTCTAATGTTCTATGATAGTGCTGACTCGCACACTCAATCTCATACAAATTTGCAAAATAATTGTGCATGCAAACTCGCCATGCAAAAATGCCCTGAAATATAGTTGAATTAGGGTTAGGGTTTTGTAGAGATAAATTAACAGTTGCCACTGATATTTTGGATGATAATGACTCTAGAGATAGCTGCATGCATAAGGATCCGGATGGGTGGTTTAATCATGCTCTTTTCCTTCGGTGTTACGGCCTCGCAGTACCGTAAAAAGCCTCAAGACTGAAGGTGATGTTTTTGTAGGAGGAGAGGTTCGTTCGGGCTGAAACTTTTTGAGCTTGTTCGTCTGCTGATGTCGGAGAGATGGCCTGGCACATGCAGAGGTTTGGCTTCCTCCAAGTGCCCTAGCGAATTGATTAGCAGTTCTGCTGCTCACGCCCCTAACTGATTTGTTTGGCTGATAGCTGCTCTAGGTGAGAAAACTGATGGCTGATAATCACTGCATACCGTAGGATAGGCATACTGAGAAAGAGAAAGTTGACATGCAGAGGAAAGATTGGGTTTTGTGGTCCCAGCGAATCCTTCTTTGTTTTCCTTGCTACTTTCGGCTGCAAACATCGATCTGCTAATAACCCTTCGGAATGTGTTGGATCTTCGAATACTGTAGTATATGATGGATGCAATGGATAAACCTAGATGATCTATCCCAATAAGAGACTAGGGAAGATATCTCACTGCCGAACCCTCGCTAGCTGAAGACACCGTCTCCTACCCCAACTGTCGCGGCTGCACGTTGTGCTGTCGCTCGAAACTCCAAAATCAATCAACAATAAGAATAGATATCTCCTTTAGTCCCATAACCCTTCTTAAATAGATCCTTATGCACTTTTAGGGTTTGCATGTCATTTTTAGGGTTTATGCTCACTTTTGCATGCATGCAATTCTAATTTCAAGTTGACTTTAATACTGAATAAATAAGTCCTGCATGCTCTGCATGCTTTAGGATATTATGAACTCTGATGGTCTTTTTTTTACACTGATGACTTAATAGTACTGAATTGATGTACCTTTTTGCTCCTAGTGCTATCAGTCCTCAGTTATCCCCTTTTTATAAAAAACGGAACGTTACAGTCCTCCCTCGCCAAAGATTGCTTGACCTTAAGCAATGCGAACACAACTCCACAATCAATCAAATTGAACCAATTGAATCATGGGATGATCCCAGGGTCCCAAATTATCCTAGGAGATTTGTATCACCCTCTGCTCAAAGAACTGCACTTCACAGTACCATCATAAGATATCCCATTGAAGCCTCCTTTAAGTAGAGTAACTAACCAGGTTGTAAACGAGGTACCATCACAATAGACCTCCTGAAAGCATCCTCTAACAATCAGTAAAATGTCAGTCACTGTAAACCCACGGTCCCAAATCAATCTGAGAATTCCAGAGGTCAAAATGCGTCCACCGCTACCCTACATAGTGTCGACATAAGGAGCATCATGTAGACTCCCAAGTAACACCATTAGTAAACACTGTATCCATCCCTCATAAGGTCTTCCACCTGGATCCCAATGCAAACTTGTGCATATTTCATCCCAAATATATGAAGGCTCTTGTGGGACTATACCATTGGCTAGGAATTTCTTCCCAAGAATCGCCCACTCAATAGGACACCAACTCTTAATCTCTCTCCAATCCAACCTCCGAAAAGTACCTTGTCCATAAGCACTATCACAAGGAATAATCCTACCAAGCTGGCATTCTGCCCTTCTGATTTCAACTGGAATGCTCATATACTGCGGGTCAATTTCTCGATCCTGGCCAACCAGTAAAAACCATCCGCCATTATGCAAATGTAGACTCAAGCTACTGCAAGCCTTGTCTATGTACTCCTGAAGAGGACTGCATTGAAATGCAATAGTATGTTTCTTCTTCTGCCCCATCAAGAAATCTAATTGCTCTTCAATACTAGAAATCCTGACTGCTGACTCGGTACATACAACTCGAAGAACAACAAGCTCAACACATCGTTGTACTATGGTGTCTCAGAGTATCTTGGTCCCCTCTTTCATTGCTAGAATGCTTTCTTTAACACGTTCAATCTTCTTTCGGTGACTATCATCTGGAAACTCTATCTCATGCATGTATAAAGTCTCCCTGGCCTCCATGTGTGACTGCTCACCATCTCAATTGCTGTGCTCATTGCCTTACACCTAATGTATTACGCCTGTCGTAACTGTCTGGACTCCTGCTGTAGGGGTTGAAGAGTGTACCAACTTCAACTCATCACACGGCTTGTCCACAATTTGATTAGCGAATGTGCTTGTTTGGCTAGACTCACAGTATGGTTCTAATGCTATCTCCTCATGAACATCCTCATCATGTACTGTTAACTCCAAATGAAGCTCACCAACAACTTGTACTTCATGCTCATCTTTCTTCCCTCCCCCAACTATGCCTTTAAGGAGATCCTCATCCAAATCCTTGGGCTGGCTTCTGAACTTGATGGTGTAATACTCTTGAAAGGACAACGCTGCACATACCTCATCACCCAAGGCTAGATACTCCTGATATCGAGGCAGGAGTTGAAGTACTGCTAACCTCTGCCAATTTCTAGTCAAGATCCTTCTCATTGTCTTCATGTTCTCACAAGCTGGCAAAGAGAAACCATTGTTCTGACATGCACTTCACCAACATCACTGACATGCATTTGCATGTACACGCATGCATTGACATGCACTTTTATTCAATTGCTATGTGCCCACAGCTGGCAAGGATCATGCTCTGATACCACTGTAATATCCCAAATACTGATATTCTCTAATGTTCTATGATAGTGCTGACTCGCACAGTCAATCTCATACAAATTTGTGAAATAATTGTGCATGCAAACTTGCCATGCAAAAATGCTCGAAAATATAGTTGAATTAGGGTTAGGGTTTTGCAGAGATAAATTCACACTTACCACTGATATTTTGGCTGATAATGACTCCAGAGATACTTGCATGTTTAAGGATTCGGATGGGTGGTTTAATAATGCTCTTTTCCTTCGGTGTTACTTCCCCACAGTATCGTAAAAACCCTCCAGACTGAAGGTGACGTTTTTGTAGGAGGAGAGGTTCGTTCGGGTTGAAACTTTCAGAGCTTGTCCATCTGCTGATGTCGGAGAGATGGCTTGGCACATGGAGAGTTTTGGCTGCCTCTAAGTGCCCTAGTGAATTGATTAGCAGTTCAGCTGCTGACGCCCCCAACTGATCTGTTTGGTTGATAGCTGCTCCAGGTGAGAAAATTGATGGCCAATAATCACTGCATACCGTAGGATAGGCCTGCCGAGAAAGAGGAAGCTGACATGAAGAGGAAAGATTGGGTTTTGTGGTCCCAACGAATCCTTCTTTGTTTTCCCTGCTACTTCCAGTTGCGAACGTGGATCTGCTGATAACCCTTTGGAATGTGTTGGATCTCCGAATACTGTAGTATATGATGGATGCAATGGATAAACCTGAATGATCTATCCCAATAAGATACTAGGGCAGATATGTCACTGCCGAACCCTCGCTAGCTGAAGACACCGTCTTCAACCCCAACTGTCGCGGCTGCACGCTGTGCTGCTACTCGAAACTCCAAAATCAATCAACAATAACAATAGATATCTCCTTTAGTCCCATAACCCTTCTTAAATAGATCCTTATGCAGTCTTAGGGTTTGCATGTCACTTTTAGGGTTTATGCTCACTTTTTGCATGCATGCAATTCTAATTTCAAGTTGACTTTAATACTGAATAAATAAGTCCTGCATGCTCCGCATTCTTTAGGATATGAACTCTGATGGCCTTCTTTCTAGACTGATGACTTAATAATACTGAATTGATGTACCTTTTTGCTCCTAGTGCTATCAGTCTTCAGTTATTCCCTTTTTATCAAAAACGGAACATTACATGCATCATGCAACTGTTTAGCCAATATGACATCATTGAGATTGTGCATTAATCCAATATGTCAGCAAAGAGGCTTCATTCTAGATAAGTAGCAATGGAGAGTTGTATAGCACCATGAGCTACTTACCCATCACATGCATATTAGTAGTATACTGTCATTAATGCAAACATTCTATCATGCATAATATATCAACTGAATATAAAACAATATCATGAAATGATAATTGAATACTTATCTTTTATTTGTTTCATGGGTAGACTCCTTGATCCTTCTGCTTCATCATCTTTTTCATTCATGACATCATCATTTCTTATCCAAATGCTAAGATGGATAAGAGGTTCTTTAAGAATTGAGTTCTTCATATTTTTCATCGCTTGAAGGATCTTCTTTGAATCGTGAGCGCTTGATCGTCAGTTGCTCTCGTCTTTTCTTCTCTTATTATGAGTCGAGTTTCTTCTTGTGTAAGGCTTTAGCCTCATCTCCCTTTGGAACTGGAACCTCTCCACTTATGTAGGTGTCCAATTCATTTTCTTCAAGAACTAGTGAAATCCTATGCTTCCATGCTTGGAAGTTTTTAGCTTTACCAAGCTTGTCATCAAGCTGGGGTGCTAGGTCATTTTGAAATGAGAACCTCAAATGTAAATGGAAAAAGACTAGATCTTACCAGTTTGAGGTGTTCGTCCTTGTTCTGGATATGGTTGATCTAGGGTTTGTCAGAGAAAAGCTAATTTTTAAAACTTGGAATCTTTCAGATCTGATTGGATAGAAAGATGTGTCTTCTGAAGGCGAGCTGAGCAGCGTATTCATTTTCCCAAAACTGTGATCAGAATTGCAAAATATCTGATGCCCTAGTTTTCTTCAGTTTCTTCTGTAGAATGCCTGACATTGTTTCTGTGAGATCTCCGAAATTATTGCTCCTCTGTGTCTGAAATTTCGCTCTGAGGTAGCCTTGCATGTCCTCTTTCCAACACTACATGTTAGAGAATAATTGGTTTTACCAATTGGGACTTATGCGCGTTTTCCCAAGGTGACTCATTTCAAGACTGTTCAGTAGAGCGAACTTGTATGGACTGCCACGTGTCACTGTTTCATCTTCTGGGTCTGAAATTTTTACCACAGAAAGTACAGTCCGTGCGCTTTCTGGAACATTTGCGAAATTTCATTTGGACCTTCGTAGCCCGCGCTATAGCAATTCTTCCTAGGTCACCTGCTTAAGGATGAATCTTGAGAGAGGCTGGAACCCTAACTTGGAGGAATCATATCTCCTAGAATATAGCGAAACGGAGGCTGAGACTTTTACACAATGTACATCAGGAATTTATCTTCGTCCTGTGAAAGTTTCGGCTCCTGAGCATTCTCCAATATTGAGATATAGCAAATCTACCAAAACTACTAGTTCTAGTATTTTAGGGTTTTCAAGCATGAAACCCTAATCTTCAATAGATGTAGCTGTAGCACTGTTTCGGCTACACAATGACTTCTTTCAGGGTGGCTTTGATACCATGTTAAGTTTTTGATGGTTATATCAGATCTTAAAACATTTAGCATCATAATAGCATAACCATAAGCCAAAAAATCACTGAAAGATAGGCAAACACAACCACACAAAAAGAACACAAAGATTTATCCTGGGAAAACCCTAATGGGAAAAACCCAGCAAAAGCTTCCTCAATATAGATGCACCAAAAGATAAAAAGGTAAAACCCAAAAGACTGATCCTTCTCTTTCTCCAGCTACAACTCTTTCTCTCTCTGTCTCTTATGCGTTACGCAAGTGAGTGTGAGAGTGTTCAAATGAGAAGCACCTCACCTCTATTTATATTCTTTCGTTCACTTGACATTTAACCTAGTTATGTAGGCTCGAGTAAACTTAACTCAGTTATGTAGGCTCGAGTAAACTTAACTCAGTTATGTAGGCTCGAGTAACCACAACTAGACTAACTTAATATAATAACATATTTCGGAGGCTACTAATGACCCGACTTACAACGGAGGGGACTTCCTCATGACTCTTATTAATTCTCCCGATTAGGAACATAGAGGTACAAAGAAATACAAATGATTCTCTCGATAGAAACATCGAGGATCAATAAAATATATATAGAATATTCTTCGAAGTCACAATAATTCAACAATATTAATGCTCATAGTATATCTTCTCCACAAGGCACTGGTCACTAAAATCCTATGTAGAAGATACCTTTCAGTGTTTTAGCGTTCTTGCAGAGTTGCGTAGGGCTCTCTCCTAGGAGGTTTCGACTTTTGTTAGGAGACGTGACTAAGGTGACAGTGGTCACTTTCTCCACATATGCTTGCCGGTGGCTTGGACTGCCATTTCATCCGGTAACATACACCTCAATTTTATTGGAGCATTAGGTTGATTAAACTTACTTATCTGATACTTGTAATGCTTCATTCTAATTGTTGTTCATGCAAGTTTATTTCAACACTTTAAGAACAATCTCTTTAGATCAAAGGTGTTTGATAAGATAACTTTCAATGAGCATTTTAAACTTCATATTCTAACATTAATGATCTAATCATTTAGCAATAAGTTTCACATTTCATTGTATATTCACTAAGTGGTTTGGATTGATTGAAAGGTAGATTATTTACATGGTTTGAGATTTAGTTAATTACACAATAGATCAGTTAATCTTCCTTGAACCATTCACTAAATTATGGTGAGAAGATACTTTGACTTAGTTTCCTTAGGGAATCCCCCCTAAGTGGTTTATCTTAGCCACTTAAGTGAAGGGAATTAGTTGTAGGTGACGTCTACTCTATTTCCATAGTTGCACATAGATAGAACCCTTTTAGTCCTTGCATTTGGGGTGTTAGTTAATGTGGTAACAGATCAGTTACATCCTTCAACATTAATACATGATGTGAAATTGAATCCCCCTTGTCCAATTCACAGAATGTAATTTTTTTGCCTAAGTTTTTGTCTGAAAGGCTTGTCCTTTTGACACTCTAGTTTCAAGGGAATGGTATGTTGAAAGACATCTTCCCTATATGCTACGAGTTCGTCATAAGTAAAGGCAAATACATCCCTATACTCTTTGACTAAGTTTATAAGGCTGTTCCTTTCTTTTTTGGAAGTACCTTTTCCAATTTTTATTATTTTAGGTTCTGTTTTCGTCCCAATGTTGATTTCAATGTAATCCCCCGGCTTCATTTGCTCAACATTACTCTTTTTTTTGTCCTATCTGTCAAAGATGTTTTCTAAGGCAACTAGACCACATGGGATAGGATTATTAAATTGGTCGCATTCTTCATAGTATTCTTTATTTTCCTCCTGATCATTTACTTTAAAGTTTAGGAATTCATCAACATTATGAATAAATCTCAAAATTTGCTCATCATCTTTGAAGACCTGCCCATGTTTTACATTATCAGGAACATAAGGTCTGAAGTTAATCTCTAAAGGACAATCCCCCTGTAACATCTCATCCGATGGCTGAAGAGTTGACGCTAAAATTGCAAGCTTATCGGAGGCACTATTCTGATCTCTAGGGATTGCTTCTATATTAAGGGCATCAAAGAATTCCATTGTATCCCAGATTGCATTTCTATATTTTTTAAGTCTTTGACACTTGCATGCAAACTGACCCTTAACTTGTTGGACAATTAAGTCCGAATCCCCTTTAATACCAAGCAACTTGATCCCCATGTTCTTGTCAATCTCAATGCCTAGTAGAAGTGCCTTATACTATGCCACATTATTTGTTGCTTCAAATTCCAATCTGAAAGCAAAGTTGAAAACCTTACCCTCTGGTGAAATAATGACAACACTAGCCCCCATGCTTGGTCTAGAGCAAGCACCATCAAAATTCATCCTCCATAATTCACTAAGTTTTTTAGTTTTTATTTCTTCTTGGAGGAGTTCCAAGAAGGTGGAGTTGATTTGATAGGTCCCATGTTCATCAGTGTGGTAAGCATACTCATTTAAAGGTTTTTGAGGGCTTTCAACATGGTGTCTTTTTTCCTTTTCAGAATACAACTTTACAAGTGAAAACTCCGATGCTGGTACGGTGGCATAGGTCTAATCCATTTGAATTGATCCTCCCAAAGTGGCACCCCATTTCCTAGATAGCAACATCCCCCACTTGTCTGGCACATCAATAATAAGGATGTCCAAGGTGATCTGGATGTCCGGATACATAGCCAATCTAACTAACTGATTCTCAATCATTCCTTCAACTTTAACCAGTCTAGATTCCATGGCACATACATTTTGGTATGGTCTTGTAGTTCTTAAGTCAAGCTGCTGCATGACTTTTTTGGTCATGATACTAGAACTAGATCTTGAGTCTAACATACAATTGTGTAGAAGAAGATCACCCATCATTAATGATACATAAAAAGGGGGATGATCTTATTTTCTTGGGTCCTTAGTATGTAGAACTATAGGCGGATCGGCAAAGACATTATTTGAAGTTCGCTCCACGGTATCAGAAAAAAGTGACCTTCTTAGGGGTAAGGGGCTTTACAGGATTTGAAGGACTTTCTTCAGTTCGAGGATCAACATTACTTGGAGGATCTAGGATTTTCAAGAGTCTCTCTCTTTGGCCAGGGATTTTGCATAATTCAAGGACTGGAACAGGAACTTTTGTATTTGCTAGCCAATTACCCAAGTCAAAACTTAAATCAACAATTTCTTTAGTTTCTACTTCTTTGGGAGGATTAGGAGCTGTTACCTTGGGAATATTCTGTGCAGAAGACTCCTCTCTTGCTTTTCTTTGATAAGTTATTCCTTTGAAGTTTTGAGTGTTGTTGATCTGCTCGGCTGAAGGCATCTCTCCATAGTATCGAGTTAAATTGTCAACTTTCTTTTCATAACGATTGGCCTATGGCCAATTTCCTATGGAGATGTTAGGGATGTCATCTATGTTGTTGATGTAATCAGGCTCGCTTGTTGACGTACTAGGACCACAACCTTCAGGGTGACCATGCTCTTGAACATAGCATGCATAGTGGCAACCAGATTCCTCATGGAAATCTCTGCATGCTCTGCAAAATGGCTTATAATGCTCAACCATGTTAGCAGCCTCTAGCTGATGAGGCGGCCTCTGCTCATGGTTGGGAGGCTTTCTTTGCCAAGTTGGCTTGGTAGGAAAGGTTCTTGGAGCAGGCTGAGTTTGAGTTCTTTCCATTGTTATCACCCTATTCTGTATTTCCTTCAACTGCGCTAAGTGTTTTTGTTCAACTTCCTCCATGTTTTTCTTCATTTCCCTTTTCATTTCAATCATCTGCTTTTCATAAGCATCCTTCATAGCTGACAAAGGATCCTTATCTTTGGGTTCATTAATTTTCAACGGTGTTGAAGACCTTGAATAACCCTGGAGGTTGGATTCACTTGATGACTGCATGTTTAAGTCAATTTTAATTGCCATTTCTTGAGCTTGGACCAAGTTAGCAAGCTCCTTGTCTCTTATCTGGTATTGCATCTTGCCACCAAGTGCCTCAATGTAATAGACCAGAATGGTTGGTGCAGTTGGGGCATAAGCAGTAGGGATAGCATTTGACAATTCAGTGAATCTACTATTGAACTCATCCATCGTTTCATTATCCTTCTTTTTTATGTTGGTCAGAGATGCAAGTTGATGTCGAGGTTCTTTCTTTTCACCGAACTTATTGGTGAAAGAGGTTTTGAAAGCAGCTAGAGTACCAAAAGCGTTGTTTGGTAAATTGATATACAAGTTGCCAGCTTTTCCATCCAAAGATAGAGCACATAACTTCATATAGACATCATCATGCTGGCTTACAGGATCACTGACATAGGCATTGATGCATCTAGAAAAGTTCCTGAGGTGCATGGCGGAAGTTGTGGCATCAGTGCCGGTATACATCGGGAGTTTCTCGACAGCTTTGTCTGGAAGACGGTGGGGTTGACCTGCTATCTGAGAAAAGTCGAGTTGAGTAAAATACTCACCCATTATGTCGGAAACACTAGTGTTAATGTTTTCTTGAGAATTAGTTTCTAAAAATAAACTATGGATGTCTGACAAAGACTGAGATCCAAGATCTTCAAGGATCCTACGAGAAGCAAGTTTATTTAGGCTCCTCTTAAAAACCTTTTCAGGCTCACGGATAAAACTAAGTAAACCTTCAAAGTTTTTGCTGGTTGAATACCTTGGTAAAATTAAAGACAGTGGAGTCGCCAGATGGATTTCAAGTCTAAGATCAGCGAGGTGATTAAACTAAAAAATCTATCAGAAAGGTAAAAACTAGAAAAAACTAAGGTCGTTTAGGAACAAAAAAATTGTCCTCGGCAACGACGCCAAATGATGTTGTCCTTCGATTGCACACCAGCAACAGAAACTTTTTGAAGGCTGTCTCCTCACTTGAGAAAGTGGGAGAGGTGTGACCTTGGGGGAAAGCACAGAGCTAGGTACTGTCACCTACTCCTAGCTCCTCCGTTTAGGCTAACTCCTAACGAAGCCAAGGGGGGTAGTCCTTGCAAAAGAGTTTCTATGGCTCTTAAGTTGTTTAAGTGTTTTTAATGGTTACGGATGCGGATGGGTGTTGTTTAGGAGTTATTATGATGAAATGTGTTTGTTTATTATGAATTCTGAACGCAAGACAAAGCAATCCACATTGCTATCACAAGAATAAGAAGATAGATAATAATTTGAGAATTCACGAAATGATAAAGCATTCACAGATATAAACTTATAATAAAAACATCCAATGGACAAATGGCCCAGATTATCAACAGTGCATAAAAGAAAGAACCAGTGCCTATCAAGTCAACTTATCAGAGATGCTTTGAGCATAAATATGATGTGAATTTCAAAACGATGCCAGTGAATGTTTATTGCGCTTAATCTTGGTTAATTTTAATAAATTTTAGATGATCTTGCTTATGGTTTTAGTGAAAGGTTTTCAGTAGCCGAGAAAATGTTCCAAGTTAATCCGTTGGAGACATGACGGCTCGCCCAATATCCTAGGCTGGTATCACGAAGATTGACCAGCTAGCTGAGAATCTTAGACATTGACCAGCTAGCTGAGAATCTTAGACAGTGGGTAGTTACTGCGCCTCTACTGAGAAAAACTTAGGAAATTTTCTACAACGCCGGTGCGTTGGTTATGGGTAAAATTTTATTATGTTTTTCTTTGCAAACTTAGCAAGTCCGTTCACCGTTCTGAGTACGAGCCCAAGACGAAAGTCGGCAGAGCATACTAGGTGAAGGATAATCAACGAAGTAAATTAATTAGGGGAATGTGAGTTGCAAGATTTTATTAAGTCAATTAATTAAAATCTCCGACATAGAGCGCTCTTGACCTTGTCTTATGACAAAGGTTCAAGAGACTTAGCCATTCTATATGCCTAATGCAACGAAAATGCAAGTCTAACTATGCTCTCCGATAGAGAGTGCTCTTGACTTGGGTTATGGCAAGTTCAAGAGGCTTTAGCAATTAATTGATTAAACTTAAGAAAAATTAAAGAACTAATCTACCCAAGAGTCTCTTTCAGGTTTTTAAGCCCTAATCGGGAGAGCATGGGGGTAAGTAAAACAAAACCAAGATAACAAAAAAGAAAAGCAACTCTCCGATAGAGAGCACTCTTGATCCACAAAGTGAGATTCAAGAGATTTTGGTATTTTTAGGTTTTTCAATATTATATCAGAAAAGGTAAATAAAACTTTGAATTAACTAAGCAATAAAATGAGAAACTTTTTATCTTTTCTACTTTATTAAAGATGAACTTTTCAAAAATAAACTATCTTTCCCTATTCTATTCTAAACATTTATTCTACAAGTATGTAAACATGAAAAGGGACGATACAAGCTTTTCGCCCAAATGGGGGAAGAGAGTTGTGGGAGCCATAATCCCACTTTCTCTTTATTATTTTGTTTACAATGCTTTCTTTTGATTCCCTTTTTGGTTCTTTTCTTATTCTTGGAAGGCTTTGGGAGCAAGCTGTAGAAAGGGGAAAGAAGAAAGGGGGATTATAAGTCTTTTTAAGCTTAAGAGTTTTCAAAATTTCACTAGCATTTCCGCTGTACCTATCACAAAAGTAAAAAATCAGCGAGCATATATTACTAAAAGATGATGGGAAAGACCATGCAAAAATAAAAAATTTTGGAAAAATTTTAAGAAAAATTGTAGAATTTTACATGCAAAGAACAAAGTTTTCCCTAGATATAATGAATGATATTAGATCTAACAAAGCCCTAAAAGATAGATCTAAATATGAGTATTGAAAGCTTGGATCTATTTCTTAAGCAATGCAAAAAATTAAAGAGAAGGGTAGAGAAGGAAGTTTCTTGTGGATGGAACACGAGATGGAGGAAGACTCCGGCTTTCTTTCGTATGAGAAGAACACGATCCTTGTAGGCCTTGCAATCACAAAGTGTTAAACAACTGGTTGCTTGAAGCTTGGGATAGATGTAGCTGAACTCGCACCCTTCTTCAACCTGTGAACCCTGCTAATACCAAAGCTTAAATACAAGTGAGATCATATCACATGAAAAGTATGCTAAGATAGTTCAACCAAGATCAATATTACGTATACCTAACTACTCATATTCATCAAGATTATAACCTACTTTGCATAAATAATTGATTTGAAACTACAAACGATTACTCTACCGTGCCAACGGTGGCCCTCTTGAGCTTAACAAATAAACTGATCTCATTCAAAGTAAAAAAGTAATGGGTTAGAAGCAGTATCACCTCAACCATGAAACATTTACCACATGCAAAGAGCTCATGGATCTCCAAAGTCGAAATTCTTATTAATCAAATGCAAGCAAAGCTTGATACAATTTCTACAGAGTAACTCCAGCACAAAAGTTCCCTCTCAATAGAGCTAAAGGAGCCTCTATTTATACAATGAAAGAAAGCCCAAAACCCTAACACCACACCACGCAGGGAGGGCGCAATATCTAATGATCTAGCCATGTCTGAAGCACAAAACCTAAGGTAAAGAGGATGAGAGTGAGGGGAGGCCTCCACCTAGGCAAGGCGCCCCACTCCAACCCTAACCAACCAAACCTCAACCAATACGAGCTCCCCACCATCAAAAGCATGAGGATTCGGTGCTAGGGCGTGAAGGATGAGGGATGCACACGTGAGGAGGAAAGGAGGTAGGCGTGAAGGTTTGGAGAGTCTAGAGGCTAGGTATGGAGGAGCCAATACCTAGAACTCATCAATACATGTCTCACTTCTACCTCGATCGAATCACCAGTCCAATAGATAGGCTCCACTTCACCCAAGCTTGGTCATCACTGAAAGAGGCGAATTGGCCAAGTGGATGATAACTCAATGCTCACTGATTGCTCACTGAAGTTGAGTTGTGTTAACTCCAATCATCATTAATGCCCGATGGCATGTCATTCTGCATTTCATTTCGCTCAATTCAGATTAATTTGGAGAGATTTGGATTTTCTCCAAAATACTCATTTTTATTATTTAATCAATAATTTTCCCAAAATTGACTTTTTTGAGAAAATATGAGTTATGTGGCTGAATGATGATCTGAAACTTGGAGCTAGCTGGCTAGCTGATCATGAATGATTTTTGGCTTAAAATTAGAGCCTTCAATCAGTGCAAACGGACTCCGGAGGGCTGACTTGTTACAAATTGAATTTTTCCATTTAAATTATGGAAAATTTTAATTAAAAACTCAGGAAAAATTAAAAAATTAAAAAATTAAAAAATTAAAAATTTGACGCATCCTGTAAAAATTTTTCGGAATTTTTTCCGAGGGTCCTAGTGACTTAGGACATGACCATAGTCTATTCTAATAATGTCTAGTAGGTTTATACATACTCAGTTGGGCTCTAATAACCCCCCAAGGCCCAGAATTCAAAATCGAGCATTCCAGCTTTGGACGAAGCAGGAGAAAACCTCATCAATTATACTCGGCTATAGGCAAAGCATAATTGTCAAGGGAAAAAAACTCCCTGGAATACCTTAGTTGAAATTCTACGTTTTAGGAGACCGAACTACTCAAAACACCCTACTAGCACATTTTGTTACAAACGCTGCCGGGCCATGGTCATAATTATTCAAAACAAAAACTAACTAGCCAAAACTGGCTAGGCACAAAGGTGGTCATCTGATACACTGGAAACAAACATTTATTATGTTTGTCAAATGGTGGCTCCTCAGCTAATCCAACTATGGTACAAATAAGTTGGCAACCTACCTTTATTTGAGGTTTTATGGAATCCCACTAACCTTCTCCATAGAGTACACACTTTTGTTTCCTTCTATACCTGTCAAAGCATTTCATTTGTTGCCTCCCTAATGTACATCCTGCTCCTCCTCCTCAACTAGATCTCTTTCTTTATTATCTAGATCTCTTACAACTTTGACTGTCATCACTTTTAACAACTATCTATACTTCAATATGGTTTATACATTGCTTCCACACATTATAGTTATGGCCCTTAATTTTTGAGCGTGCATAAATACACCCATTTTGATCTCACCTACCAAGCACTAACACTTTTTGACAACTTAATTACCAAAAGACTTTTAAAAAAGAATATTTCAGGACTTACCTCCTTCCCTCCAATCCTCTCCTTTGCTTAGTTGACCATGCCCTCACCAATATTTTAATTGATATTTTTGTTCTCCATGCCATCAACATGCCTCCATTATCAAAAGCCGGAACCAGAGATGAACAAGCTGAACCCAGAATCACGAGCCAGATGAGAATTGGATCAGAATTACAAAAAGAACTGGTCATCGAAACTTACATAAAATATTTAAATTTTGATAAAAACTATTATATTCATGTACATTGGACATAAATCTAAACCATTAGACACAAATAGTGCAATGTTTCTCATGTATATAATCTGTAAGAGTGAATATTGCTGGCATTGAGTGTAATACATGTTTGGAGTCTGGACTAAGATACATAAACATTGAGGCTCTAAATGGATTCTACAGTCCATAAATAATTATACTACACTCTACTATCAAATTATCGGAATCGAGATCCTCTTTATTCTCTGCATGCTTGGGAAGCACTCAAGATCAATGCATGATTAACACCCAATCAGCTTTGTTGCGAATGTCAAAGTCTTCACAAGCATCTAAATTAAGAATGAGAAGGCCGCGAGGAAAATAGAGGGGTGGAACAATTGGAAACCAAAAAAACTTGAATTGTTAAAATATATTTGATAAATAATGTCTGATGATATACAATAAGTCTTTTGTTTGCTTTTATATGCATTTTTACATGTCTGTTTGTAAAGTCACCATGCTCCATAGTAATTTTTGGCTATTTATATATTTAGGTATTTTTTATTTATTACTTTTTTTTATATTTTTATATTTTTACTTGATGTATTATTTATTGTATATAACATTGCCCTCTTCTTTTAAGATGCTTTGTCCTCAAAGCAGGGCAATGATGGATGTTGCTGAATGAACTTCTAGGTTTCCCATGAAGCATCTTTTGGACAACTCTTCCACTTAATAAAGTATTTTTTGATGATGGAAAACGTAGTCTTCTTTCTCTGATGCTGATGATGGCTTCTGGTTCTAATACAAGTTTCCCTTCTTCATCCAAAGTAGTAAGTGTCGTTTGAGCAGATCGATGTTGACCGAACTGTTTTTTGAGATTTGAAACATGAAAAACATCGTGAATTCGACTCTTGTCTGGTAACTTCAATTTATATGCTACTAGGCTAATCTTTCGGATAATTTGGTATGGCCCATAAAACTTGGGAGCTAATTTATTCTTTCCTTGTTTGTTAAGCGACAATTGCTTGTATCGTTGAAGTCATACAAAGAACCAATCTACTACTTCGAACTATCTTTCTATTCTATGCCAATCTACTTGTTGTTTCATACGATTTTGTGCCATAGTTAAATTATCCTTGAGTACTTGCATTACTCTTTGATTTTCTTCAATTTGATTTTTTACTGCAGGTACTTTTGCATCACCTTGAACGAATTCCTTTTTATCTGGAAGGCACATAACCATATAATGCTTGAAAAGGTGTCATTTTGGCTGACGTATGATAGGTAGAGTTATACCACCATTCTGCATGATGTAACCACTATAGCAATCTGTTCGGCTTATCAGTTACGAATCTACAAAGATAGGATTCCACACATTTGTTAACAACTTCCATTTGTCCATCTGTTTGAGGATGATAAGCTGAGCTCATGTTAAGAGTGATCCCAACTTGTTTGCAGAATTCCTTCCAAAACTTGCTTGTGAATTTGGCATCTCTGTCACTAACTATGATTTTTGGAAATCCTTGTAATTTGTAAATATTTTTACAAAATACTTCAGCAATATGTTTAGCGGAGTCAGTTTTTTTAATACCCATAAAATGTGCATATTTTGTTAATCGGTCCACTACCACGAAGATTTTGTCCTCGCCTTTAGTTACGGGTAACCCTTCAATGAAATCCATGTAGATTTTCTCCCACTTTTGGTTGGAATGTGAAGCGGGTGGAGTAGCCCTAGAGTCACGAGTCACGACATTTTCGCTTTTGTTTCTTTGATAGGTGTCGCACTCGGCTACATACTTTTGAATGTCTTTATACATCCCCTTCCAGTAGAAGGATTGCTTGGCATTGTAGTGAGTTTTGAAAAAACCTACATGTCCTGCGGCTGGGTGATCATGAGATTCTATCAACACCTTGGTTTTAAACCTAGATGCGGGGCTTAATTAGATTTTCCTTTATACCAAAGGATGCCATTCCTCCATTCAAATCTTTGACCTTGATTAGGATCATTGATTAAGGCACAAGTGTCGGGGTCCTTGGCATATTCTCCTCGGATTTCATCCAACCAGTTTGGAACTGCGACTGAAATTGCATAGGCCTTGACTTCTTCATCTTTTCAGGAAAGGGCATCAACAACTATATTGTCCTTTCATCGCTTATGTAGTACCTCCATGTCAAATGTAGCAATGTTTTCTATACATTTTTGTTGTTCAGTTGACAATGCTTGTTGTTGTAGAAAATATTGAAGACTATTGTGGTTTGTTGTTATCAAGATTTTGCTCCCTAGGAGGTATTGTCGTCGTTTTGTTAGAGTGTGTATAATGGGAAGTATTTCTTTATCATACGTGGATTTCAAATTCTCTCTCTTATTGTGCTTTCTGCTTTCAAATGCTATTGGATGGCCTTCTTGCATCAAGACCGCTCCTATCACGAATCCTGAAGCACCACACTCAACTACAAAGGGTTTTGTGAAATCCAGGGTTGCTAACACTGGTGTTGATGGCATAATGTTTCTTAATGCTTCAAAACTTTTTTTTGCCACATGATTCCATTGAAATGAATTTTTCTTCAATAAATCTGCTAGGGGGGTTGTTTTATGGGCGTAATTCTTCACATATTTTCGATAGTGCCTTGTTAAACTTAGAAACCCTCTTAATTTTGAGATGTTATCTGGTTTGGGCCATTCGGTGATTGTCTTGATCTTACTGGGATCGGCTTTGACTCCTTCCTTTGATATTATATGGCCTAGATGGTCCACTTCTTCTTTTCCAAAAGTGCATTTTGACATTTTTGCAAGAAATTGATGTTCTTCCAAGATGGTTAGTACTTGATCTAAGTTTGGACATGCTCTCTCCAAGTTTTGCTATATATGAGGATATCATAAAAAAATACTAATACATTCATTGCGGCTTGGAAGGTGGCTGGAGCGTTAGTTAACCTGAAGGGCATTACCTTGAACTCATAATGGCTCTCATGAGTACGAAAAGTAGTTTTGGATACGTCTTCTAATCTAACCCTGATGTGGTAATATCTTGATCTGAATTCTAATTTCAAAAAGTACTTAGTTCCATGAAGTTCATCCATCATCTCATCAATGAATGGATAGGGAATTTAGTCTTAATTGTTACCTTGTTGAGTCCTCTGTACTTTATGCACAACTTGAAAGATCCATCCTTCTTTCGAACTAGCATTACTGGAGCTGCATAAGGGTTTTTTCTCTTTGAAATTACTCCACATTTTAACAAATCTTCGGTCAACCTTTTGATCTCGGTTTTATGGTGATGGGGATATCTGTACGGTTTGATATTGACAAGTTTTGCCCTTGGTTCTATCTCAATCAGGTGCTCAATCTTCCTGTTTGGTGGGAGCTCCATTGGGAGCTCTTGGAACACCTTGTGGTGTTTTTGGATTAGCTCTTGTGTCTCTGGTGGTTTGCAATCATCTCCTCACAAGTTAGCAACTCCATCTCTTGACATTGAATTATGTAAGCAGGTGCTCCTTTTCGAATTAGCCTTTCCATCTGATGTGATGTCACCAATTGATTTTGGGGTGGTTGGAAACCATACAATTTGTACTTCTTTTCTAGGCATTTGAACTTGATGAAGTGCTCTTGATGGTTAGCAGAGTGAGTACCCAATGGTTGCAATCATTGGATCCCCAATACAACGTCTACTCCTCTAAGAGGTATTGCAAAAAAGTAGGATTATAGGTTGTACTCTTGCATTTGTAATTTAACCTTGTGACATTTTTCCACATTTTTAATCTTCTTGTTGTTTGCTACTATAACCTTCATGTTAGGCATCGGGAAAACAAATAAGTTGAATATCGTGGCAATATTAACATTAATAAAGTTATGGGTATTGCCAGTATGTATGAGAATCGAAACATTGTTGTTATTGATATGTCCCTTTAGCTTCAGTGTTTGTGGTTGGGATATCCTTGTAATGACGGCTAATGATATCTTTGGTGTGCTATCTTCTAGTTCTAAGTGGAAGTCATGTTGATTTCCTGTATCCTTCTCACTTGACTCTTCACATTTTGGGATTTTTTCTTTTTCTTCGGCTTTGTAAGCATATAGTTTTTGGGGATTTCTCTTTTGCAAACATCTATGCTTAGGATCCCATTTCTCCCCACAATATTTGCACTTTCCTTCCCTCATCCTCTGGGCTTCTAAACTGGGTGTTGCTCCTTCCCTTAGATGCAGCGGCGTATATCTTGAAGTTCCTGTATTTGCTGATTAGGGAGGATTCTCTTGGAGTAGTTTTTGTCGAAGCTACTTTGAGTGGATCCTTTAAACTTGTTCTTGATGATCTTGGCCTTCCGTCTTGCCTTCTCCAAGGTAGAAGTGTTATGTAATTCTAACTCATCCTAAATGTGTGGTTTTAGTCTATGTATGTATGTTTGCAGACGTTGGTCATCAGTTGGTTTTGGAACTTGAGTTTCCAAAGCTTCCCATTCACATGTGTATTCATCTACATTGTCTTTCTGCATCAGTTGGTTTTGGAACTTGAGTTTCCAAAGCTTCCCATTCACATGTGTACTCATCTACATTGTCTTTCTGCTACAATCTGGTGATCTTTTCCAAGAATTACGCCTTGAAACCTCTTAAGAAGATCGTTGTTAAAGTTATTCCAACTAAAGAAGCAAACTCGGGTTGTCGTCTTCACCACCTGTACCAATTGTATGCATTTCCATCCAATTGCATGGCGGCGTATGTAGTCTTCTCGCTATCATAAGGTATGTTATGGATGTCAAAGTATTCCTCTGCTTTATTGATACATGCGATGAATTGCTTTTCGTCACCATCAAATTTGGGTAACTCTAGTTTTAACCTTATTTGGTATCCATGTGCTTAAGGGATTGATATGGAAAGAATGTTAAAGAAAGGAACTTCATGGGGTGGCGTCGTGTTGTGTTGGCTTGACGATTTAGGCGTATTTAGAGGGGGTGTATTGAAGGGGTCTAGGTGTGGATTATGGCTAGAGGGGAGCGGAGACGGAAGCTAGAGACGGAGAGGGAAGAAGGAAGAAGAGAGAAGTAAGAGGACGGAGCAGTGTGAGAGAGCTATGGGGGCGGAGTGGAAGGGATGTGGTTGTGGAACGAATGACTGAAGCAGGAAGGCAGCATGGAGGAGCAGGGGGAAAACGAGCGGTGATGGGGGAGGACGCAGGAAGTGGGGGTGGACGCGGATGGTGACAATGATTCGGGATGGTGACGACAGGAGCAACAGGCGTCAGCTACGCTTTGATACCAGTGGAACAATTGGAAACCAAAAAAACTCAAATAGATAAAATATATTTGATAAATAATGTATGATGATTTACAATAAGTCTTTCTGGATTTTATATGCATTTTTACGTGATTGTTCGTAAAGTCACCATGTTCCATAGTAATTTTTGGTTATTTTTTAAAAATTACTTTATTTATATTCTTACTATTTTATATATTATTTATTGTATATAACAAGGTGGGATCATTCAATAGGATAAAACTAATATACTTTCATTATTTTTTTGTGTGGGTGGGGCATGCTGGTATGGTATTCGTCGAAACCGAAACCTTAGGAGCTTACTCCTTGGGAAAAATAATGTTTGGAAACATCTTGTCCCACTGTCAAGCACATAAGCAAGAGTGAGAATGTGGGTACCTTGCCAATAAGAGTCGTCTCACAAAGGAAAAACATGCTAAAAACAGGATTTGAACTTGGGCGAGTAGGATAACTTATACTCTTAACCACCTAAGCTAGATGCAATTAACAAAATTGACCTACTTATTATGGTCAATTCTTGGACATTGATGATATTATCTAAAATCAAGAGTGAGAATGTGGGTACCTTGCCAATAGCAGTCAGCTCACAGAGGAAAAGCAAGCTAAAAACAAGATTTGAACTTGGGTGAGTAGGATAACTTATACTCTTAACCACCTAAGCTAGATGCAATTAACAAAATTGACCTACTTATTATGGTCAATTCTTGGACATTAATGATATTATCTAACCTTATCTTATATATTAATTATATAATTCTAATGCAGTGACCCATTTCTCTCTCTCTCTCTCTCTTACATTTTCCAATTTGGGGTGATGACTCCTTTTGACATGTGCGACTTAATGTGCCACATGCTTTTCTCCTTTGTGCCACAATTCCTGGCCATGTTTGTGTCAATGTACCCAAGATGATAAAATCATTTACTTTGACTTATAAGTGCCTTGGTGTTGGTCTTTGACTTTCCTCCTGTATGCCAAATCATTTACTAGGACTCATAAGTGCCTTGGTGTTGGACTTTGATTCTCCTCCTATATGCCAATGATCTTTGCTTTGATACCATATAGAATTCCACATACACAATATTTTGTAGAGTTACATAAAGAAGAGAGATGCTTGATTGCTATTAAAAAAATTGTGTAAATGAGTTACGAAAGTGATATCTCATGAGAGAAATGGACGTTGATGGCAACCGACAATATATTTGACCCTACCTGAAATGTATTATGACATATATAGTAGATCATGATATGGACATCTTACTATGCATGTCGTATCACTAAGCTGCGTAAATAAGTTCTTAGCTAGAGATATGAATTATGGATTAAGGTGGTTTGTAAGCTGTGATTGAAAGTTATGCACTTTGAGTTTGTAGTAACTATCTATATTTTTGAAATGTGTTTTCAGAGGCTTGAAGAAGCTATTGGGGAATTAAAAAAGGCCCTCAATATCACTGACGAAGTGCATGATAAGCTTGTACAAGAACTTGACAATGAATTCAGGTTATTCTTTTTTACGCCTAGCATTGATTATTTTTTACTATATCAGAAACTGTTTTGTTATTTAGACCGTGGGTGAGATTTCTATATCTTTAGTGCATGTTGATATTGCTGCTAAACCACTAACATCGTGTACTTTGACATTGATAATCTGAAATGTGTAATTTAGTATATTGTTGGTTTAAATGTTTGAGCAATATAAAATTGTGTTTTGTAAGGGTTTTTGTACAAAGATTTTGTTTGCATGTCTAGGAGAAGCCTCTAATATTCATTCAACCTATTTGTTTTCAATAAAAAACGAAAATTCATATCATGAAAATGTGATCAGTGAGGCAGGAGATGAAGCTAAAAGACGTGTGGATGCTAATAGAAATGTTATAAAGGACAAGGGAGTTGCTCCTATCTCTAAAAATACATCGTCAAAAAAGAAGAAAGCAAATGTAATACTTTATCTAGATAAGTTGTGTTTTATATGCCTGTTTGTCTCATCTTGAGTGAATGAGTTTGTTGCGTCAGCATTGGTTATTTTGTGCAAAGTACGTTTTTAAGGCATTGAGATTTTCACTATAGCTTTATGAACATATAGGGGTAAATTTAATTATTTCAGTGTTTGCATTCATATATTTATCACTATAATTTTGAAATTCGTTTCAGGAAGATGAAGATCAGAACCCTAGAACCTACAATGAAAATATTGTAGGAAAGGTATTAAGTATAAAATGGGCTGGGGATGGTAAATTCAAAGAGGTTCTTGTCATTGATTATGACATGGAAAACGTAAGTACATCCCACCTTATGTATTTTTAATTTTCATTGTTTCTAGGATATCTTTTTCATCTGTACATGTGACAAAGCATCTTTTTCATCTGTACATGTGACAAAGCAATTAGTCATTGGATTATTTTTAATTTTCCTTGTTTCTAGGATATCTTTTTCATCTGTACATGTGACAAAGCAATTAATCATTGGATTTCATACTAAGAGTACTCTATATTCTATAGATATAACCTTTGATCAAAACCTAAGCATTGTTTTAAAAAATGTGTTATTAGCTAATGAATGTATTGTTTGTTTTTGAAGAGCTTTCTTTTGGTGGAAAAAAGAAAATGTTTTTCTTTTGAATTATTGTATGATACAAGGATTTGTCAACATGATTACAATGGGGAAGAGGCTCTTTTATATAGGAGACGAGTTCAACTTCCTTTACAATAAAATAATAATAGATCTACCAAAACCTTAGATCTATTATAGGGAGGCTCAAAAAGTTCTCTAGACATGGTAAAAAATCATAAACAACTCCAAATCAACAATAAGCCCAAGATAAGGGGGGCGCACCACCTAGTCAATGGTCAATACATGGAAATGATACATAGAAGCTCCAAGAAGGGAATCACTCTCCTCCAAATCGTTCATAAGACAACTAAGTACATGAATGAGCTCCAACCAACTAGAGTGCTCCTCTTAAAACCCCATACTTGTGGTCCAAGTGCTCTCTCCAAGGTGATCGAGGTCAACTTTAGAATGCTCCTCCACATCATCAGGTAAACATCTCCAGATGCTCACACGTGTGGATATGATCCTCTAAAATGAGCTCAAATAGTCCTCAAGAAGCATCTAGATCAATCTCCAATGGTCCAATATGATAGATAGGTGAAAGTATGATAGAGCATGGTCCAAGACTGTGCAATGTCTCCCACATGCAAGGAAGTGAGGGTCTTCATCATGTTAGAAGGGGGTGGTTCCATCCTAAAAACCCTAATAACCATCAAGTATGCCACAACAAGTGTCACACTCTCATATCATGCAAATATAGCAAAGCACTCTAGTGCTAAGGGGTTATCCCACATAAAGCCTAAGAAATGTTCACAAATATGAAGATAATACATGATATACAATTACACCTTTCTAACAACTCAATGACTTTCCTAACTTTTACCCATCTAGGAAGATGGGTGTGACCCTTGTTAAATTCTTATTACATGTGAAAGTCAAGGTGCATAACCTAGGTTCCTAAGGTAAGTGAGGGTACATGAAGTGAATGTGTATTGAGGGAAAGACAGGGGACTTGAAAAATTAACCATTGTGGCAACTAAGTGTGATAGCGATACCCTTAACTTTCAAGAGCAAGGGTTTAAGACATTTCTTGCACGTGTTCCTTGAAAGGAAGTGTTGCCATGGGTCACCATCCTTGTGCCTCTTTTTTACGATCCCTATTACTTTATTTTATTTATTTATTTGCATTTTGCAGGCTTTTCATTGGCTTAGTCCCTTCACTTTATATTTGGCTTTGATAATCTAGGACTTGGCAAACCCGACTTTTAGCAAGGGGGAATATCTCCCATATATTTCCAATTTAATTTAGTAGCATTGACCTTAGAGTACTAAACTATTTTCGCTTTATTGAGGTATTCATACATGGGAATAGTTAAGAGACCTTAGGTTATTACTGATAATAGATCATTTACAAAGGGTTGAATGAAGGGGATGGATGAATTGGCTAATGAAATGAAAAATGGCTAGGAAAAATGTTATGAAATGGGTGAAATCACTTAACTTAGTTCACTAGGGTATAACTTAACTTTTGGAATGATACACTTCTAAGGCAAAACAACACCAAGGTTAGACTAAGTAACGAGTAACTGATTTAAGTGTTATGAGTCATATACAAGCATAAAAGTAACATCTCATGAAATCATGTCGTCATATAAGGAAACATTCTAAGTGTTAATGAGGGTTGTGCATATTAGAGCACTAGCACATTTGACACCATCTCTTCTAGGGACCAAAACACATGGACTTGTTATGCCACATACTGTTTAGGAATAGTATGACTTATTTTTGCTTCATTCTAATCCAATTTATTGATGTATTCCAGATTGTTATGGCCCATTTGTGGCCCGTTTTTCTGCTTATGGGTCTTTTATGTGATGTGGGTGATGTGATGACCATGAGATGATGTTATATTTTTGCCATGTTCTACTACTATGCCATCTCAGACGACGATGATGATGTATTACTTGATGCTGCACTATATTGTATACTGTTATTACATGACATATTGTATTTGATTTTTTTGATGAGTATAGCTAGTAGTATCTTGCATAGGTTGACAAGGGTGAAGGTTTTTTGATTTAATGACATACCATGCACCAAGATTACTATTAATTTGGTATTTCTAAGGATTATTCCCCTTTCTTTGGTTCCATCTTTTGGCCTTTATTATTTCATCCACACCACTCCATCTTTGTTCACATACAATTGGCTTGAAATTGATTTATTGACTCATATTCTGTCCCTTTGTGAATCTATCACCCTTTTTTTCTTCTTTCTCATAGTTGTGTCTAAGGGTTGTTGTGTTGTAGTGAATCCTCAGTACAAGAAGCTTTCGAGTATGCTCCCAGTGGGAGGTTGTAAATAGTTAGGAAGAGTTACAATTGAGGAATGCCAATATCTTCCAATGTGTTAATCCTATGCTAAAAAATGAAGAAAAAAAAAGTTAAATATTAAGGGAAATACTACTACTGGGATCAAGGGAAAGGTACCTCCAAACACACCCCTTCTGTCTTGACACATGCTACTGTTGTTCGGTTGATTGGTGTAGACTACAAAGGAATCTCTGAATCCCAGTCAATTGATTAAAGCCAATCTACTTCCTAAACCACTTATGAGTTATCCATCTCCACCCTAAAGAAGAACTAATCCTTTCATAATTACTTTGATATATTTGTATGGTACTAGTGTGTTCTTGGATCATTAATTTGATGAACGTGTTTGAAGATACTTATGGGGTATATAATCATGTTTTCATGACTATGCTATATGATGACTGACATTTCAACAGTTAAGTGCATTATGTCTGTTACATACATTGATTCTGCGAATCTGTATTGATTCTGTAGATGTACACTACTATTGGTCCACTTGGACACTCCTTAGCAGCAGTATAGCATCATAACAAATTTTCAGATATTCAGAGACATCATCATGCCTCCATCAGAGAAATTCAGTGCGTTCAATGGTTGTTGGTGTTGATCTGCATGTAGCTAGTCTCGTTATTGAGGGACATGTTGGCCATCTTTTGTTGTACATGGGATTCGTGCATTTTGAGGACAAATTTGGATACCCATTTGGCCAGTTTTCTATGTACATGGAAACCGATTGGTCACCACTTAGTACTTCCATATACCAGTCATTACTGTAGATCTGCTATTAAATTTTTCCCTTTACTGCTGGAATGTTAGCTTTCTGTGGTTGAGGGATTTTGTCAAACACTTCGTTGGGTTACTTTTGGGTTTTTCTGGTTTATTGTTTGCAAGTTTTAAGCAGTTTGTATTGAATCATATGAAGAGCAAGATGGCAAATTGTTTTGTACATATATAACAGCAGATGTAAAATGTCTCCAAAGGAGGGAAAATATCTCATTTAATGGAAAGGAATATACACTTACAAAGCTTGTAAACTGATGTAGAATTAAACAACATAACAGCCATATAATAATCAACTAGAAATGCAATATTTGGCACAATAGGCTGACCTGAGAGTACACCAATGTTAACAGTCCTCTTGTTGGTGATTGAAGGCCCCTTTGAAGGTACAATAATGAAGTTTAAACACTTAGACCATGCCCAGACTTTGAGAATCCAACCCAGCAGTAGTCAATCTGATGCAGTCTCTCCCACAGCACTTTTATATCAGCATATACAAGCTGGGAAATACATTTTTTGACCTGTGATTGCTGGCTGTAGTATGCTGGTCCTAAGAGGATAGCGACCTGCTTGAAAAGATGAGAATTGGATCACTGGAAATCAGTCTTCAATCAATGCACAGCAGGATATAATGATTTTGAAGATGCCATGCCAATTTCGGATAGTATTCTTGCTTGGACGCTCTCCTTGTGACTTCAAAGATGAAGAGGGTTGAATACAGTAGATGAATATACCCTCAAGAAACACCCAACAGCAGTTGCACGCTGTTCTCACCGTTGAATAGTCCCAAATCTATCTTCTCCACTCCCACAGCAGCAAGACTTTGACTCAAGGAATATCTGCGCCCTTCCTTACCGGTTGCAGCGGCAAGGTATACACCATGGTCCTTCTCCTTCTATCGTCAGCTAGAGATGAAGGTGTTGTTCTTCTCTAAACCCCAAGATGAAGTTTGCCCCCTTTCTTGTGCACAAATCTTCAAGGAACTCTTTAAATCAGCAAAACTAACTCTTTTTCTTCTTCTTCAATGATCTACAATGAAGAGATCTTAGTGATCTCCTCCTTTGGATCGACTAGGGTGGATGGTTTCACCACTGAAATTGATTTCACCCTTAGGATTTTCTTCCCAAGAGCAAAAGCTACAAGAGCTCTCCAAAATTCTTTTTCAAAAGTCAAATATCATGAATGAATGAGAGAAGGGTTGATTTGCCCTTTTAAGCTCATTCTACATTTTTGGGCCAGTTTTACCTTTTTCCAGCTCAATTAATTAATTAAAATGACTTTATAAAGTCATTGTCACTTTATTACTTTAGTAAGACCTTTTACATGAAAAAGTGATTTATTTCATTTTAAAAGGTTTTTGAGCACTGGAAGTCACTTTTTATCCTCCATCTCTGTTCCAATGAGCTATTACACCAAGGTGTTCCCTTAAATAATATGATCGAGATGACACCCTTAGTGAATTTAATTATATTATGCCCAATACTCCTCCCAGTTTATGGGAATCGCCTGAATGCAATGGAACCAAGAAAGAACTGTGTGAAAGTGATCCTGATGATGGATAATAGTAAATGGATTAGGTTGGGCCCCATAAAACTCCTTCGAACCCTCTAAACAAACTAGTAACATAACCTTACCCCTCTGCCCTTGTCAACACAAGCCTCATAAGTCATCTCGAACTGTATAACAGGGAAGCCCAAAAATTGGGATATGACAATCCTCCCTTCTCAAAGATTGCTTGTCCTTAAGCAATGCCATCACAACTCCTTGAACAACAATTGAGTCAATTGAAATCGAGAATGATCCGAATGTCCCAAACCAATCTAAAAGATGTGGGGCACCTACTGAATACAATGCTTCCCTGCAAGGTGCTTGCACGAGATGCCTCTAGAAAAACACAAATCAACAGAGCGAACATGTATTGTAAATACTCAGTCCACCTCTCATAGAATCACCACTCTAGGAATCCAGTCCAATGCACTATAGGAGTGAGCTCCTGATAGTAAAATTATAAATATGACCATGCCATTTGTACTAGCTGCCAAAATGTCTAACCATAAAGTCCCAAGGTCCTGTGCTATGTCCATAAAGGACCCACCATGCTGATGTTGTGCCACTCTGATAATAAATATTTGGCCCTCACATATAAACCATATTCTCTACTCCTGGAACCCCAAGCTGTAGTCCCTCATACAAATTGATTCAACCCTGCGCTAAGTAATCTGCTCAGCTTCAGCCAAAATGCACCAAAAGATCTACTGCCCTTATTGCTGACGATGTGTATAGGTATCCTATGGAGTCTCATCATCTTCTTGAAAAATAACTCAGTTGTTTGCGGTGCCTCATACTTTCTGGCAGTGGCGACAATATTTTGATAACCAGTCAATTCTTGCCCACATATCATATGTGCTTTGCGCGCTTGGTAAACCTATGATGCACTCTAACAACATGGCCTCCCACCATGGATTTGAAATGGGAAAAGACTATATCAACCTTGCTAAAATGAGTTTGCCCCGACCTCCTTTGTTGACAAGTCGAACACTCCCCCATATGTCTCAACACAACGTCAGCAAAGTCCCTTTGTGCAACCCTCTCTCGGACATGTCTGTAAGTGGTAGTGTCACCAGGATCCCAAACTAGTCTGTGAGATGTGAAACACTCACTCTCCCTAGCATTGATCTACAAGGTGATAACCCAAGAATCCCTCTGACTGCATTTGATACATTAGCCAATCATAATCTGCACAAATTCAGTTAACTCCTCAGAAGACCGCTCCTCCAAGCGACCAATGTTGGCTATCTCATCTATATCAACTTTTGAGCTATCCAACACTGTAATACCAAGGTTCCAATACTGGCTTTGCACCTCTCTGATCATAATCGTTTGATGACCATGCTCAGACTACGCTCTCCCATCTAGGAAGCCAAAGTTGAACTCACTATCTTGGATCATGCCTTGCTTAAGCAACTTAATGAAGTCAAAGTTTTCCAACCTACAGACATACTCGGTCTTGGGTAGCATGAGAGAAAAGATACGTCGCCATATAGAACAATGCTTGACAAGTCCTCTCACCTCATCCCCATAACGACATAGACACATCATTGATGCGATCCTGTTGATCGACCTCGTCAACTGAAGCAATTTATCACTCCAGTGAATGCCAGGATTCCAACACCAAATTGGAAGTCCTCCACTTTTATTGCCTTTAAAAATATCTGTGAAGCGATCCAAAAGAGTTTGTATCTCCCCTGGTGCACTCTATGCACTGATCGCATGGTCAAATTAAAAAATATCTGTCATGGCCACAATGCCCCCTGTCTCATCTAATTGGCCCCAATGGCCTTCTTTAGTCCTGCTGTATATCATGAATACATTGAATAAATGCATGTAGGCCTGGAAAGTGACTAGTGTGTTGGTCAATTGCAAATGTATGATCAGGAAATCATAATGAAATCTAGAAGCAAACCTGTGAGTATCTTACTCCCTGTCCCTCCTTTGGTGATATCTCAGATGAAGATCGATCAACTAGGGATGTACTACATCTTGAGGCTCACCCATCCACTTATCGATCCTGGGTAAACTTAAATCAATAGTTTGCTCAAGGACTCTATCAGGAGGTCTCTCTGGAGAAACACTCTAAAACTCCAATGTACGCCATTGCGTGTCCTCGTGCACTCCTTTATGCTATTGTAGTTGTCATCACAATTCTCGTAGCAACCCAAATAGATGATCATATCTAGGATGATAGAGGGAGATGGTTGTTAAAGTTGCAACCTTCGAGGATCCTACCCCCCAAAGATACTGTGGTTGTCACTTTGGGTAAGACGCTCGTCAATTTAAGATACCCAAAGCATTGGTTGGTGAACAAAGGTGGCTATGGGGGAGACCCAAGCTTGGCCAAAAGGACAAAATACTACAGGATACCTATGCAAGATCTAAGATTGGATGAACTAAATAACTTGAGAGGAGACTCCCAGATTTGGAAGTGATGTTGATTTAAGGTCCAGAGGTCTAGGAGAGTTAAAACTAGTAAGGAAAGGCGTTATCTCTTGAGGGGGAAATCTTTCTCATACCATAATAGTGAACTGCTTCTTAGTATTGGAATCATGATTGCTGTTAGAGCAAAACTTGCATGTATTAATTTTTGCCACTATCGCCAGCGTTAGGATCTTGGGAGGCGGTTAGTCCATATCACGAAACTCATGGGGAGTGCTGAACCCAATGTCCAACAATCTCCCCTCAGCTCGAGCTGGGTGAGTTTCGAACCCTTGACCTGTTGCTTTGATACCACCTGTTGGAATCACGATTGTCGTTAGACCAAAACCCACAGGTATTAATCTTCGCCACAATCGCTAGAGTTAGGATCTTGGGAGGCGATTAGTCCATGTCACGAAACTCACGGAGAGCAAGGCGACATGTGTTTTACGTAGAGAAGACTTAAAACCATAATGGAAACTCAACCTTATAAAAGATCAGTGCTTGAGGATTGTGCAAAAGGAGTCAAAGGCTATTTTATTGAAGTTATTTCAACAAAGATCATACCAGACTCAATACTGAATCCAAAGGATTTCACCAAATCGTTAAAACTAGTAGGGAAAGGCGTTATCTCTTGAGGGGGAAATCGTTCTCATACCACAATAGTGAACAACTTCTTAGTGTTGGAATCACGATTGTTGTTAGACCAAAACATGCATGTATTAATCTCTACCACTATCGCCAGCGTTAGGATCTTGGTAGGCGGTTAGTCCATGTCACGAAACTCACGGGGAGTGTTGAACCCAATGTCCAACAATCTCCCCCCCAGCTCGAGCTGGGTGAGTTTCGAACCCTTGACCTGTTGCTTTGATACCACTTGCTGGAATCACGATTGCTGTTAGACCAAAACCCACAGGTATTAATCTTTGCCACAATCGCCAGAGTTAGGATCTTGGGAGGCGGTTCGTCCATGTCACGAAACTCATGGGGAGCGCTGAACCCAATGTCCAACACTTAGATGATTTTACGATTAATTCGACTTATTCACAGGAGAATGCAATAATGATAATTGACCCAAATGATTTACCAAACTTAAAGTGACACGATATGAACCAAAGAGGCAAAACATTAAAGTTCTGATATAGATCGGTCCCCTTAGGTAGCATGGCAACTTGATATTATTCTTTAGCCAAAATGAAAATTTAATTTGATTCGGTGGACCCCAAGACTCTTTACATAATTCATGAATGGCAATTTTACCCGTAGTTTGGAAAGTTTTACGCAATAGATGATGAATGGGTTTTGTGTTTGGAAAAATATGAATGTCAAAATCGTGAAACAAGACTTCTCACGTGGCTTTAATTCATGCCTTGATTTTTCCTTTAAGGTAGTACGTGGAAAACATGACCCATCACCAAGCAAAATTCCAATTGTCGATCGTCTTGATCCAAGATGGGAATTAATTGAAGTGAATGGATGTATGGAGAAATCGTGGGCTGGACTCATACGTTTGACAATGAAAACAGATGGAAAACAGATGGCTAGGTTAAACCTCTTAACGAATGGTCAAAAGGATTTGATTACTTGCTTTACAAATAAATATACATGGGTTTAATAGTGATGTCTATGGTAATAGCAAAATGCCCAAACATGCCAAAACGAGAATGCCCCTTAAGAGGATTCGATCTTCCTCACAATAAAATGTGATTTTGCAAAATATAACTTGATCTTGATTTTAATTTTATTTGTTGACAATGGATTGAAAGGCCAACAAGAGAAAGGTTATTGGACTTACCTGGACTGAGATGGCTGACGAGGCCCGTATCTCTTCGCTCAACAACTCCCAAATAGACCATGATTCACTAACTGAACAAGCAATTGATTTTTCTAAAGATGCCCTACTAGAAAGGAAAGATAAACTATTAGCAAAATGCAGAATAATCTATCAAATGCGAAGGCAAAGCTATTTCTATGACAAGAAAATGAGAGTGGTCAATTCAAATCCAAAAGTGACAAACGCCCTATGAGAGAGTTTGCCCAGGCCAAGGGAAGTCACCCTCCAGTTTGCCCTCCTGCCAGAGCAAGTTAACACAAATTTTCTCTGAAAATAAATGGTAATCTAGTGGTATAGTTTAAGATCCAAAATCCTGTATAATGAGAGATCCATCTCTAATATAGAGCTCTATAATCAAAATTCTTAGCATCATAATAGAAATGGCTAGGATCAAATCCCCAAATGAAGCAATCAACGATTGAGATTGAGTCTCAACAATACATTATAAGCTAGCAATAAAAGGGGGGCGATTTCCCTTAGTCTTCCCAAGTACAATGGCAAAGTTTATAACATAGCATAAGCATGAGAAGAGGGGGGTCGCCCAGGGGTCTAAGTCTTTCTTAGGCACCCCCTATACAATAATCATATGATAAACATAGTATAGCATAAGTAGTGCAATGGCAAAGTTGCCCCCTTCGTGAAGTCGCCCTCCCTAGTGAGGGAAAATAAGGTGTGTACCCCAACAAGTATATTAACATGATAATGTGATACCTAGAGGCCCAATAAATCACCCCAAGTCATTTCCTCACCCCAACTTAGCCAAATCGATTTCTTGGCTAAGTCATGGTCACTTTAATTTAAATTAAAATGTTGATAAATGATTTACCTGATAAATCTGTCAATAACACCACTTTCCCTTGCCTAAATCAACAATATAAGTGCACCAATGAGATAATAGAATTCAATTCTACTAAGGGTGACTACAAAGACCCCATGGATCCATTTGTATAAGCACTTGCAATCTGATCCATATCCAACAATAATAATATGGTCTATATTAAATAATAATAATGTAACTGCTCATGAACCATAGTTGATAACCACAAACTGAAGCATGGAACAATGTAATGGGTGTCCATGGGTACAAAATACATCATCTTGAACCACTGTAGTCAAGTCCACCTCAGGACCTATATGTTGACCCGGTCAAACTTGGTTGACCAAGTCAATCCTGGTCATACTGATGATTGAGCTGAGAACTAATTGATCCTGCAAGCATAAGGTGTGAGTGATGCTTTCTTACTTATATTAGCAGCTAACTAAAACCTTAGGAACATAAGTAGTGGTGATCAACAACAATCAATGATAATCAGACTTGTTCTAGAGCAGTTGCATGATCCTTCATGAAGTCCCTAACATATGCTCACTTACAAAGTTGACCATGTTGCTAAGCTGGGTGAAGTGGATAAAACAAGGCTAGGCTTAAGGGGGATTGGTTTGTTTGACCTTGACACTATGATTTTTCAGAGAAGAGGAAGGGGTCCACCTAGACATGTGCATCATAAAAAACACTAGGGGAGGTGATTGTCTCACATATGGGTAGAGTGCTTGAGTTGCCTTCAGTAGACTCTAACAAGCATCCTGAGCCTCTTTGAATTGGCAGCATCTTGTCCTATCTCATCATCTTTTGATTTGCTTATCAGGAATTTCATTTTTAGGAGGCTCTTTGAATTGACAGCATCTTTCCCCATCTCATTTCATGACCTTTAATAGGTTCCATGAGGGTTTACATTTTATTTCTAGAACCTTAGAATTTTACATGTGCTGAAAAGCACAACTAGTTGTAGCTTTCATCTAGGTTCGAAAGGCTCTTTGAATTGGCAGCCTCTTGCCCCCTCTCATTAGTTTTCGACTTGCTTATGAGGAATTTGATGTTAGTTTTTGTAACATAGTTGGTCATTCCCCATGATTTTGATGTCACACGGGGGGGCCATAAGTTGTATTTTCCTAGGCAACTTTTTTAATGTAAAGTGACTTTATGTTTTAAAAGTGAGTTTGTACTTTATCATTAAAGTGAGATTTAAGTTGTGGGGCCCAANTTTATATTGTGCAATTAATGAGAATCCTAAGATCTAATCAATCTCATCCTTTGATTAGATAGTTATGGTAGTTAGGAATCAGGATTAGGGTTTTAATAAGATAAAGTATAAAAGAAGGTCTAGGGAAAAGAGAAAGACATCAAGAGAGAAGAAGACAAGTGATAGAGTTTAAAATCTTGAAGGAGATTTTTGTTTTATAAGAGACTGATCATCAAGACAACTTGATTGCACGATTCCCAAGAAATTTCTGTTGCATTCATTGGACCATACAACCGGATCGTACAACCATAATTGCAGATTGTACAAGCACAGAAAATGAGGCAGATTGTAGGCACAATTTTCGAGACAACTGAGGTCAAGTTTGGCATGAATTTTCGAGACTGTTTTTTGCATTTAATGCTGGGTAGAATCCGTATAGACCGTTTCTGGAACGAATCCTGAAAAACTGTTGTGTATTATTTGACACGTTTTCCAATGCAGATTTGCAAATGAGTGGGGTTTTTGAAATTGTTTTGATGCTGTAGAAGAAATTCTGAGTTTATCTCTCATAAATAAAATTCTTTCTCTGGGTTTTCCTTTGGTGAGGGTTTTCCCTGGGCTTGGCCTTAAATTTCTGTATTGTCATACTTATATTCAGATCATTTTTTGAGTGCATTGGTGTTTATGCTTAAACTATCAGATAAATTCATTTTATGAATTATTAGTTCTGAAAAGTCATAAATCAGATTTGCAGTCAAAGTGTTTGATAAAAGTCCAATAAGAAGCTTTTGTGATTCTTTATCAAATATCTTCATGGTATTAGAGCGTCATTGCTGAAGGTGTGTTATGTTGTGTAGATACAGAACATAAGAGGTTCAAGTCAGGGTCAGCTAAAGATTATCAGTTGAAGTCATGGCCTTAGCAGGATTGCGATTTGAAGAGCGCATAATTGTATTGTTCAAATAGTTGGAGCTATGGGATATTGTTGGTGCTTCTGAGACCATCACAGTTCCCATAGATGTTGCTCTGAAGACTTCCTTTGAAGAAAGATATCAAGGCACAAAGAATCTTATTGGACTCCATAAAAGATCACGTGATACCTCACATCACACGTAAGTCACATGCTTTTGATGTTTGGAAAGCTTTATGTACTCTTTATCGAAGTAAGAAACAGAACAAAAAGATGGTCCTTAGAGAAAAACTGAGGAACACTAAGATGATTGATGTTGATACAGTAACCACTTATCTCATCAAAATTTCTTATAGAGATGAATTGGGTGCTGCTGGTGAGAAAGTGGAGGATGAAGAGCATGTTAGATATGCTCTTAATGGGCTCACTGCAAAATGGCACAAATTTGTGCAGGGAGTAGTTTCTAGAGAGAAACTTCCAGATTGGACAAGGTTATGGGATGTTTTTGTTCAAGAAGTGTCTCAGGAGGGGACATTCTAGAATAGCACTCAGAGCAGTGAAGACAATGTAACCCTTCTTGTTAAAGGAAAAGCTAAAGGGGGGAAGAAAATGGAGAGAGACCTTAGTAAGGTTCGTTTTTTTAACTGCAACAAGTTCGGCCACTATGCTAGTCAATGTGCTAAGAAGGATGAAGACAAAGAGGGAACAACATTAGTAGAAGTACAACAATATACTGCCCAATTTGAAAAGGAATTTTCCTTAGCATCAGTACAGACTAGTATAGGTAGTTCAAAAGATTACTATGATACATGGATAGCTGACAGCGGGTCAACTAGCCATATGACTGAGAAGTATGGAATTTTTTAGAGGATAGAAGAGATTGCTCCAGGACACTTTGTTGAAACAGATATTGGAAATCCTAAGGCATAGATAAGAGGAGTTGGAATTGTGAAATTCCAGCTAGATTCAGGAGAGATTCTTGAAGTAAACAGGGTACTATTTGTTCCAGGTATGAAAGGTAGCAGACTTTCTATGTCATCATTGGAGTATGACGGGTATTGTAGAGAACCCAGTCGGTACCACAGTTTTACTTGAATAAAAGAGACAGACTTTATTTTCTGCATGGAGAGGTGATATTTCCAGGTTCAGGTGGATGGTTATCTGAGGATGAATCTAAAGACGAGGCATGTGCATAGATGATACCTTCAAATGAGGAGAGCTATATTGGTAGGAGACTCAACTAGTATGAAGTGTGTGAGAAGATGCAGGGTTTTAGAGATGATTCCCCTCACAATTCTTAGTTTAGAGTTGTTTGCAAACATGGATCTCCAAGGCACATTCCAGAGCGAGAGGGAGCTTCTTCAGAGGACAGAAACCCAGGTGCTGGAGGTATAGCCATTGTCGAAAGGACCTCCCTTGTCAAGAGGGAGTGTTGGTTTTTGTAACTTAGTTGGTCCTTCTCGACGATTTTGATGCCACATTGGGGGGCCATAAGTTGTATTTTTCTAGGCAACTTTTTTAATGTAAAGTGACTTTATGTTTTAAAAGTGAGTTTGTACTTTATCATTAAAGTGAGATTTAGGTTGTGGGGCCCAAATATTTTAATGTGCATTTTATCAATAAAAATGAGTTTATATTGTGCAATCAATGAGCATCCCAAGATCTAATCAATCTCATCCTTTGATTAGATAGTTATGGTAGTTAGGATTAGGGTTTCAATAAGGTAAAGTATAAAAGAATGTCTAGGGAAAAGAGAAAGACATCAAGAGAGAAGAAGACAAGTGAAAGAGAGTTTAAAATCTTGAAGGAGATTTTGGTTTTATGAGAGACTGATCATCAAGACAATTTGAAGGCACGATTCCCAAGAAATTCGTGTCGCATTCATTGGATAGTACAACCAGACTGTACAACCATCATTGCAGATTGTACAAGCACTCAAAATGAGGCAGATTGCAAGCACAATTTTGGAGACAGTTGAGGTCAAGTTTGGCACAAATTTTGAGACTGTTTTCTGCATTTTATGCTAGGCAGAATCCGTACAGTATGTACCTGGCACGAATCCCGAAAAATTGCTATGTACAGTTTGCACATGTGGGTTGACTGTGAGTATTGCTTGACACATTTTCCAATGCAGATTTATAGATGAGTGGGGTTTCTGAAATTATTTTGATGTTCATTAGAGGAAATTTGAGGTCTAAAATGGGCCTCCTAGAGAAAAAGATAAAATAATAGTTATTAGTTTTGGAGGAAGAATGAAAAAAACTACTTTTTTTGTTCGTATTTTCGACATATCTCCCTGTGTTTTTACTCAAATTCCGAGCGGGAGAGCTTGTTGGATGCGGAATTTAATTCCAAATCCAACGAGTACCCACACTGCATACTTTTGATGGACCCCTCTACCCCAAAAACAAGAAATGCATGACACAACGTGATGATGACATTATGCAAATGTGGACTCAAGCTGTTGCAAGCCCTGTCTATGTACTCCTTAAGACGACTGCTTTGAAATGCAATAGTATGTTTCTCCTGTTGCCCCATCAAGGAATCTAACTGTTGTTCAATACTAGAAATCCTGACCGCTGACTCGGTACATACAACTCGAAGAACTGTAAGCTCAACATCTCGTTGTACTATGGTGTCTCGGAGTATCTTGGTCCTCTCTTTCATCGCTAGAATGCTTTTTTTAACACGTTCAATCTTCTTTCGGTGACTATCATTTGGAAGCTCTATCTCATGCATGTATAAACTCTCCCTAACCTCCATGTGTGACTGCTCACTATCTCGACTGTTGTGCTTATTGCCTTGCACCTCATGTATTTCGCCTGTCATAACTGTTTGGACTCCTGCTGTAGGTGATGAAGAGTGTACCAACTCCAACTCATTACACGGCTTGTCCACAATCTGATTAGTGAATGTGCTTGTGTCGCTAGACTCACAGGATGGCTCTAATGCTATCTCCTCATGCACATCCTCATCATGTACTGTTAACTCTAAATGAAGCTCACCAACAACCTATACTTCATGCTCGTCTTTCTTCCCTCCTACAACTATGCCTTTAAGGAGATCCTCATCCAAATCCTTGGGTTGGATCCTGAACTTGATGGTGTAATAATCTTGAAAGGACAATGCTGCACATACCTCATCACCCAAGGCTAGATACTCCTGATATCGAGGCAAGTGTTGAAGTACTACTAACCTATGCAAATTTCCAGTCAAGATCCTTCTCATTGTCTTCATGTTCTCACAAGCTTGCAAGGAAGAACCTTTTTTCTGACATACACTTCACCAACATCATTGACATGCATTTGCATGTACAAGCATGCATCACACATGCACTTTTATTCAATTTCTATGTGCCTACAGCTGGCAAGGATCATGCTCTGATACCATTGTAATATCCCAAATACTAATATTCTCTAATGTTCTATGATAGTGCTGACTTGCACACTCAACCTCATACAAATTTGCAAAAATACTGTGCATGCAAACTCGCCATGCAAAAATGCCATAAAATATAGCTGAATTAGGGTTAGGGTTTTGCAGAGAAAAATTAACACTTACCACTGATATTCTGGTTGATAATGACTCTAAAGATAGCTGCATGCATAAGGATCCAGATGGGTGGTCTAATAATGCTCTTTTATTCCAATGTTACCGTATCGTAGTACCGTAAAAACCCTCTAGACTGAAGGTGATGTTTTTGTAGGAGGAGAGGTCTGTTCGGGCTGAAACTTTCTGAGCTTGTCCCTCTGCTGATGTCGGAGAGATGGCCTGGCACATGCGGAGGTTTGGCTGCCTCTAAGTGCCCTAGGCTAGATACTCTTGATAAAGTACTGCTAACCTATGCAAATTTCTAGTCAATATCCTTCTCATTTGTCTTCATGTTATCATAAGTTGACAAAGAAAAACCTTTTTTCTGACATACACTTCACCAACATCATTGACATGCATTTGCATGTACAAGCATGCATCACACATGCACTTTTATTCAATTTCTATGTGCCTACAACTGGCAAGGATCATGCTCTGATACCACTGTAATATCCCAAATACTAATATTCCTTAATGTTCTATGATAGTGTTGACTTGCACACTCAACCTCATACAAATTTGCAAAATAACTGTGCATGCAATGCAAAAATGCCCTAAAATATAGCTGAATTAGGGTTGGGGTTTTGTAGAGAAAAATTAACACTTACCACTGATATTCTGGCTGATAATGGCTCCAGAGATAGCTGCATACATAAGGATCCAGATGGGTGGTCTAATAATGCTCTTTTCCTCCAATGTTATCGCCTTGCAGTACCGTAAAAACCCTCCAGATTGAAGGTGACATTTTTGTAGGAGGAGAGGTCCGCTCGGGCCGAAACTTTCTTAGCTTGTCCATCTGCTGATGTTGGAGAGATGGCCTGGCACATGTGGAGGTTTGGATGCCTCTAAGTGCCCTAGCGAATTGATTAGCAGTTCTGCTGCTCACACCCCCAACTAATCTATTTGGCTGATAGCTGCTCCGGGTGAGAAAAATGATGGCTGATAATCACTGCATACCGTAGGATAGACCTGCTGAGAAAGAGGAAGTTGACATGCGGAGGAAAGACTGGGTTTTGTGGTCCCAACGAATCCTTCTGTGGTTTCCCTACTACTTCCAGCTGCAAAACGTGGATCTGCTAATAACCCTTCGGAATGTGCTTGATCTCCGAACACTGTAGTATATGATGGATGCAATGGATAAACCTGGATGATTTATCCCAATAAGAGACTACGACAGATATCTCACTGTCGAACCCTCGCTAGCTGAAGACACCGTCTCCAACCCCAACTGTCGTGACTGCACGCTGTGCTGCTGCTCGAAACTCCAAAATCAATGAACAATAACAATAGATATCTTCATTAGTCCCATAACCCTTCTTAAATAGATCCTTATGCACTTTTAGGGTTTGCATGTCACTTTTGCATGCATGCAATTCTAATTTCAAGTTGACTTTAATACTAAATAAATAAGGTCTGCATGCTCCTCATGCTTTATGATTTGAACTCTTATGGCCTTCTTACTACACTGATGACTTAATAATACTGAATTGATGTACCTTTCTACTCCTAGTGCTATTAGTCCTCAATTATTCCCTTTCTATAAAAACGGAACATTACATTTGCAGTCAAAGTGTTTGATAAAAGTCCAATATGAAGGTTTTGTGATTCTTTATCAAATTTATTCATTTCATGCAAAATTTGCACATAAGGAATGCTTGCTTTAGGGACCAAAGGAGACACCCTACAAACATGAGTCCAGCTTACAAAAATAAACACGGAGGCTAGCTTACAAAGAGATCAAGGTGGGGGAATGGTTTCAATCTTACAAGTCTAGGTCCAAGTCAAGGGTAGAATCTCAAATCCGAGAACAACAGATGGATGAAGGAAGTGATTAATGATGCTAGTCATAGCAGGGGAATGGTCAAGTTTGTATAAGGTAGGCCATATTGATGAGCATATGATAAGGTCTTGACACTTGAGACCTTTTAACCACTCATAATGCCAAGTTTACAATGGAAACCAATAAAACCCCATCACCATTGCTAGTCACTTGTGCCTAGTCAAAGATACTAGTATAAACAAGAGACAAATAACAGCAGCATATGCAACATGTATACATTCTGTGTGATATGACAATTGAATTGGAGTGCTCAGGGTCATGGAGTGCTCATCCATGACAAGGGAACTGAAGTGGTGCTCTGAATGCTTTGACTAGCTCTGAATAATACTGCAAATGATGATCACCACTCTGAAAGGCTGCGCAACTCATGTACTAGGACTAGGCCCATGTTTTTGACATTCTGATCTGTACCATGGTAGTTCAGCTACTCTAGATGTGACAACTTTTGGCTTCAGCTGGACAAGTGCTTTAAGGGAGAGAATGCTTGAAAACCCTAGAAATCTCTTTTCCTTAGAACCCCTCTCATCAATGCATAGCCCTTGCACCTAATCTGTCTGCATCATCTTCAAACTCCACCTATTTTTACATCATGCAAACAATCTACCAATCTCTGTACAGTGCAGACCAAATGTCAGTGGGCATACACACACAACGCACACATATAACAAAAATAGAAATGCCGAGACAAAATGACATGTTGAAAGAAAATTCTAATCTAGTAAATGAAAATCCAAGTTTCTTTTCTTTACTAACTGCAAAGGAAAGCAAGCACACTCAAGCAAGCACATTGAGTAAAATCCAAAGACTCACAAGGAGAAAAGGACTCAGACAAAGAGAAAGGAAAACAAAACCTACTGCTCAAGTGAGCTTATTCAATCCCAACCTATGTGCAAGGATTTTTTCTTAATTTACGGGGGGAAAGTAGACCTTTAAAAACCACTCATTTACTGTTGTGTCCAACTCTTCACCATCCATCGTTTCAATCCATACCGCCCCTTTTCCTTCTATTCGAGCTATATGGTATGGGCCCTTTCATGTCTTTTCCAACTTTCCATGGCTTCCTGGTTTTTCTTTGTTCTTGTACCACAACAAAACCACATCACAACTCTAAAATTTATGTTTTTGTTAAATGTACCTTTGATCCTTTTTTGTTCGATGATTGTCCTATCAAAAGCCTCTCTTATCTTCTCATCGATTTCTACCAATCTATCTATTCTTTCCTGCATTGCCTCTTGATCGGTAGTACATTGATGCGGCAATTCATATACAGGGATTTGCAAGTTGACGGGTAATCTACAATCTTGACCATACACCAAATCAAAAGGGGACCTTTCAGTTATCTTTTTAATTGTAGTTCTGTGAGCCCATAACACATATTTCAATTTGCTATCCCAACTTTGTTTGCTTTCACCCACCATTTTGTGAACCCAGTCGGTACCACGGTTCTACTTGGGAACAAAAGAGACAGACTTTGTTTTTTGCATGGAGAGGTGATATTTCCAGGTTCAGGTGCATGGTTATCTGAGACTGAATCTAAAGACGAGGCATGTGCATAGATGATACCTTCAGATGAGGAGAGCTATGCTGGTAAGAGACTCAGCCAGTATGAAGTGTGTGAGGAGATGCAAGGTTTTAGAGAGGATTCCCCTCACAGATCTTAGTTTAGAGTTGTTTGCAGACATGGATCTCCAGGCCACATTCCAGAGCGAGAGGGAGCTTCTTCAGAGGACAGAGACCCAGGTGGTGGAGGTATAGGCATTGTCGAAAGGACCTCCCTTGTTAAGAGGGAGTTTCGGTTTTTGTAACTCAGTTGGTCCTTTTTGATGATTTTGATGCCACATGGGGGGGCCATAAGTTGTATTTTCCTAGGCAACGTTTTTAATGTAAAGTGACTATGTTTTAAAAGTGATTTTGTACTTTATCATTAAAGTGAGATTTAAGTTGTGGGGCCTAAATATTTTAATGTGCACTTTATTAATAAAAGTGAGTTTATATTGTGCAATTAATGAGGATCCGAAGATCTAATCAATCTCATCCTTTGATTAGATAGTTATGGTAGTTAGGTGTAATATCCCAAATATTGATATTTTCTATTTCTATGCAAAGTTACTAAAATAATCGGGCATGCAAACTGCCATGCAAAATTTCCCTATTTTATATATGAAATTAGGGTTAGGGTTTGCAGGATAGAATGAACACTTACCACTGATAAAGTCGGTTGAATATGCTCCAAAGAAAATACGCGTGCAAGATGAACTGAGCTGACGAAGAAATGACCTCGTTTTCGGCCGTAATACCTCGGTAGGCTGAATCAGCGAAGTGTGACGTTTTTGCTAAAGGGATGGTCAGTTTCAGCTAGAATTAGGTTTGAAGGTAGGTTTTCCCATGCCGGAGAGGATGGCTGGAGCATGCAAGAGTTTTGACCTATCCAGATGCCCTAGCGAATTGATCTACCAATCTGTTGCTCACACCCCCACACCTGTTAGCTACCCTAGGTGGACAATCTGATGGCTGATAATCACTCAATGCAGTAGAGTAATCCTATTAGTGAGGATGCAGGCCACATGCGGAAGAAATATGATGATCCAGAGTCCTGGTGAATGACTTGGGTTTTCCAGCTAAATGCCCTAGCTGTACAGATGAACTTGCAAATAACCTTCTGGCATATACTAGAACACTGGATAATGATGAATGCAATAGACACGTTGACAAACCTGGATGGTTTATCTTGAAGGAGACTAGAACAGATATCTCAGTGCCGAAACCCCGTTAGCTGAAGACGTCGTCTCCAACCCCAACTGTTGTGGCCGCACGCTGTGCTGCTACTCAAGAGCTCCAAAATCAATAATCATCAAAAAGTAAAGTCTCCATTCACTTTATCTTTCTTTTATAACTTTCAACTGCGAAAACCCTAAATTTTGACCTAATTAGGTCACTTTAACTTCTAATTTGCAGTTGACTTGCATGCATGTGCATGGAGACTTAATTGAGTGCATGCATCATTAAATAATGCTTAGATGTCATGCATGCCAGTGGCCTTTGGCTCCGGTGGTCCTCTTCGACCCAATGGTGATATAATAATGATGCCTTAGATTTTTTGTAGATGGCATCAATCTTCAGTTGATTCCCTAATTGTCAGTAACCCCTCAAACCCACAGGAATGACATAGGTTAGCAGTTTGGTCCTCAATGCCTAAGCAGAAGAGGACATTACATTAGGATTAGGGTTTCAATAAGGTAAAGTATAAAAGAATGTATAGGGAAAAGAGAAAGACATCAAGAGAGAAGACGACAAGTGAGAGAGTTTAAAATCTTGAAGGAGATTATGGTTTTATGAGAGACTGATCATCAAGACAATTTGAAGGCACGGTTCCCAAGAAATTCCTCTTGCATTTATTGGACAATACAACCAGACTGTACAATCATCATTGCAGATTGTAGAAGCATAGAAAACGAGGCAGATTGCAGGCACAATTTTCGAGACAGTTGAGGTCAAGTTTGGCATGAATTTTGACACTGTTTTTTGCATTTAATGCTGGGAAGAATCCCTATAGTCTGTACCTAGCACTAATCTCGAAAAAATGTTATGTACAGTTTGCATGTGTGGGTTGACTGTGAGTATTGTTTGACACATTTTCCAAATGAGTGGGGTTTCTAAAATTATTTTGATTTTGTAGAAGAAATTATGAGTTGTTGAATTTTTGAGTTTATCTCATAAATAAAATTCTACTTCTGGGTTTTCCTCCGGTGAGGGTTGGACCTGGGCTTGGCCTTAAATTTTTGTATTGTCATACTTATCTTTAGATTGTGTTTTCCTATGGTGAGGATTTGCCTTGGGCTTGGCCCTAAATATTTGTATTGGCCTTAAATTTTTGTATTGTCATACTTATCTTTAGATTGTGTTTTCCTATGGTGAGGATTTGCCTTGGGCTTGGCCCTAAATATTTGTATTGTGATACTTATATTCACATTGTTTTTTGAGTGCATTGGCGTTTATGCTTAAACTATCAGATAAATTCGTTTTATGAATTATTAGTTCAAAATTTTTTTAAATCATATTTGCAATCAAACTGTTTGATAAAAGTTCAATATGAAGGTTTTGTGATTCTTTATCAAATTTCTTCATTTCATGCAAAATTCGCACATGCAAAATTCGCACATAAGGAATGCTTGCTTTGGGGACCAGAGGAGACACCCTGCACACTTTAGAGCCGAGACAAAATAAACATCGAGTCTAGCCTACAAAGAGATCAAGGTGGGGGAATGGTTTCAATCTCACAAGTCTTGGTCCAAGTCAAGGGTAGAATCTCAAATCCGAAAACAACAGATGGATGAAGGAAGTGATTAATGATGCTAGTCATAGCAGGGGAATGGTCAAGTTTGTATAAGGTAGGCCATATTCGTGAGCATATGATAAGGTCTTGACACTTGAGACCATTTAACCACTCATAATGACAAGTCTACAATGGAAACCAATAAAACCCCATCACCATTGCTAGTCATTTGTGCCTAGTTAAAGATACAAGTATAAACAAGAGACAAATAATAGCACCATATGCAACATGTATACGTGCTGAGTGAATTTCACTTCATTGGAGATAGTGAATAATAAGACCAACACTAGCAAGCCAAATTATGGTGGGAATGATTACCTCTATTCTTCCTAAGGAGGGCAACACCAACGTGTATGGGTCAGGAACTTCTAGGTCTAAGTAGGGACATACATACATAATATCAATACAATCAGGTCCACATATTTATATAACCGCCAAATCATGACAATAAATGCTAAGATATGTCACAAGAATGAGTATAAAAGCAATAATAACCATAACACAAGATAATACATGCTGAATCATATATCTGTAAATAACCAATCGAAAGCATCATCTGTCCACTGAGAACCTGCTGCTGCAACTCTGGGCAATATTGACTACTCTGTAAATGGCTAAATGGCTACATCACTTCTCAAATCTGAGTGTTCTGAGACTCGGTCATGGCATGGGAAAGTACTATAGTCCATCATCAAATAGTGATCCATCATAGATGCTTATCTCAGTATCTCATATGTAAGGGAATTGGCTGAAAAAGCGTACTGGAATAAAAAAATAGAATATGGTAGCCCAACTACTATATATGTGATAACTCCACCGACAAACATGTGGAGAAAGTGACCACTGTCACCTTAGTCACTTCTCCTAACTTTTTCGGAAGTTGAAACCTTCTAGGGGAGAGCCCTAATGACAATTGTGCAAAAGACACTTAGACACAAAATACATCTTGTATGTGTGTAAAGTCAGTGACCAGCGCCTAATTGGAGTAAAATCAAGAATGAAGAAAACATACCAATATGTATGGATATGAATCATATAAGTGTAGTTAGTATGTCCACTTTCGTTAGTGCATTCACTAGATAACTCTAGTCCTAAACCAACATGGCTAGACACTAAGCATGAAATATGATATAAGTGAGTAGTGTCCTTCACTTATGCAACAAAAGTGTGATAGGAAAATATCGACCAAGATAAAAATAATTTATCATCATCATTAGAGGAAATTTCACCTCAAAATGGGCCTCCTAAAAAAATTTAATAAAATAATAGTTAAAATAATAAAATAATATTTATAATTTTGGAGGAAGAAAAGAAAAAACTATTTTTTTGTTTGTATTTTCGACATATATCCCGGTGTTTTTACTCAAATTTCGATCGGGAGAGCTCGTTGGATGCGGAATTAAATTCTGCATACAACGAGTACCCACTCGGCATACTTTTGATGGACCTTGCTACCCCAAAAACAAGAAATACCTGGAAAAAAACGTGATGATGATGTCATCATCATGTTTTTTCAGGTATTTCTTGTTTTTTGGGTAGCGGGGCCTGTCAAAAGTATGCCGAGTGGGTACTTGTTGGATGCGGAATTAACGAGCTCTCCCGATCGAAATTTGAGTAAAAAAACGGGGAGATATGTTGAAAATACAAACAAAAAAAGTAGTTTTTTTTATGATACCTATCCCCAAATTTATATTAAAAAGGTGTTTAAGACCTATACGATATTCCAAATTCAAAGCAATTTCATTGGCTAACACATGATGACATGGAATTTGAGTTAAAGTTAAAAGGCCCATTTTGAGTTGAAATTTCCTCTAATGCAACAATTTGATGCAATACTAATATATTAGTAGTATGTGTAAATGTTTCGGTCATTAATGCATCAATAGGTATCACTACCAAAATGTTGTATATGCAGCAAAACACTTAGTATGCTATTGAGAAAAGTTTGAAACATCGTCTGAAGTAATTGTTAGCAGCAGTATCATAAGTTTTCAGAGTTTAAGTAATGTCTCATATACAAAGTGTACATGCAACCTAATATATGAAGGTAAAAAGTGCAAAACAGTCCACTAACTCCTCACCAACAATTAGTTTGGTTGTATACAAGGAAAGAGGACTGATACAAAGGGGAAGTGTTGAAGGTAAACCATAGGGAGGGATTCCACTGTAAGGGCATCCTTGGAAGGTGGACGTGGCTTGGAGGGGACCTCGAGACTGGCAAGGGGAAGGTGTGTACCAGACCGTGAGGAGGAAGGATGGAAGGAAGGTGTAAGGGATGTTATGTAGGCCTAAAAGAATGCTATAAAATCCCTCAACGCCCTCCTTAAAGAAACAAGAAGGTGTGGCGTGGAGGATAGCTTCTTCTGAGGAAATAAGACTAGGGAGAGAAGGCACCGGTGTGCAGAAGGGACAGGAGAGTTTCCTAGGTGGATGTGAAGGGAGACCAATGTCTTGCAGCTGAAGCGAAGGTCACCAGGATAAGCAAACAAGATATGGGGCCATGTGACGCAGTGATCAACCCCTAGGAGCCCTGGACACCAACCTCGGGGTTAAAACCCCAACAAAGGGTAGTCAGCAGTGCCACTAAGCCATAGTACTCCTAAAGGAAGTAGCAAAGGGCCCAGCCATGACCACCATTACAAAATAACACCCCTCTTGGTCTATAAAAATTGTTCTCTCTCCCTTGGGCACATCTGACAGGGCGCTGGGTATAGATGCAGCGTAACACTGGCTCCAATTGCGGGATGAGTGCTCTTCTCGAGATTGCTCAAGAACCTGTGAATCTTCTTGTACCTATAGCCCTACACACACATCAAATATCCAAAGGGATTAAAAACATCTAGAGGTAGACACTTTTGTCCTGCCTTGTTCATGAAATAAGGGAAGCAAACTAAAAACAATAAAGACTAACTAAATCATGAAAGGACATTAGATGCAATGCAAAAGGTAACAGTAATATGCCTAGCTAAAATGTAGCTAACCCTTACTACCCTAAACACAGTAATCAAAATAGGTTAGGTGAAATCATACCACCAATGCAACCATCTGAGTAAGCAATTCATATCTGAGATCTTACCTTTGTCCTTAAATGCAATCCATGATAACACCTCATCGATGATATGTTTAGTACGCACTAGGATCTGTATCGAGATGAGTAAAGGAAACTGGACCTTCCTAAGAACCTGTAAGACTTAAAATTTGTGCCACGGAGAAGCATCGCTTTGGAAAGCTTTATTGATCCATGCTTTTATTGGACTTATGTATGGGACTCCTCCATCATACATCGATATCAAGAAAAAACTTTCTAAAACTTGTGCACAAATCTTGAACTTGGGAGGCCATTCGTAAAGCATGACTTCGCAAATCTTTGTATGTCAGTCGCAACCTGTCCTTGCATTTAGGTAAGCATTTCTTTGGATATACAAATGTATTGCTTGTCTTTCCCATAATCATGTTAGTATTCCACATAATCCTTGAAATTTTGAAATTTCCAGCCATATAATTCATACCTTCATGCTTCAAATGAAAAGATAAACAATAAATACTATGAAACCGAGGAATTAAAATCATACCTCTCCACCAACCTGCCTCGATCTTGTTGAAATGCATCATTAAGGACTTACCGATATAGCATAGAGAAAGATGAACAACTTCTTCAACGCTTTTTGAGGAACACAACAAAGACTGATAATTTGGCTTACCATAGGTTGAATTTTTGCAAGAGAATCCTCTGTATAACATGCTTCTGTGATGTTGGATAAGTATGACGGAGAAATCATGGAGGCATCACCAAAGATACGGGGTCTCGAATTTTCAAACTCTTCATTATAATGAACCATCTGCATATGGCAACTATCTTTAATGTCTAGCAACTTATTAAGAAATTTCTATGGGCTGGTAAGGAAAACTCAGCCTTCCCTTTTGTTCTGCAACTAGGATTTCTGGATCTTCATATGTAAGACCACAATCATATTCGTCTGCATGAGGAGCTTCTTTAATTTGATTTTCGTTGTGGATCTCTTTTCTGAATAAGTTCCTTGCATACTCAACATGAGGTATCCATCTATGTTGTTTCCCAGGGCACCAACGTTTACAAAATAGTTCAATCAATTATGGAAGGGAAGATATCTTAGCTTTTGGCAACTTCATGAAACAAATGTGAGCTTTTCCTTCTAGGGGAAGAGCGAACAACCTCAGGTACACACCTTCTTCCAGCTCAACTTCTTTTGGGAACAACAACAAAAAAATTTCGACCAGGTCTTAAGCATAATTCTTTTTCTGATCATTGAAAGGATTCCATAGTTCATGTGGTAATCTGTTTGAGTAACTTGGGAACTTAGATAGGTCAAGCAGCGCGAAATATACTTCCAATTCTACAATGGTTGGATTGTCAGGATCTTTAAATTCAAATGGAATATCGTCTTCGATTCCTTTGCTAGAACCATCTTGTGTCTGACTGTTTCCCAATGTTTCTTCCGACATATGGTCGATCATGGCCTTTCTTTCATGTTCTTCGATATCATAATCCCAATCCATATTGAATGCACCGACCAACTGCTTGAGTGAAGAAAATTTTGTATGAGGAAATCCTTCATACTAATTCCTAACATTTAAGTTTTCTTCTAAGTGTAGAGATAGCAGGAAGAACTTCATTTTGAGGTCTTCATGTACAATACTGCTTGGTTGGAGAAGTTGCAAGAATGCCTAGACGTGCATTGCTGCATGATACTTATACCGCCGGAATAATGAAAAATTGCTTTCCCATCATCTTCAATGACATACTAGTCTTCATGTACAATACTGCTTGCTTGAAGAAATTGCAAGAATGCCCAGAGGTGTGTAGATGCAAGATACTTATACTGCCAGAATAATGGAAAAATTGCTTGCTTTCCTGGAATGCACAAAAAATCCAATATATCCATCCATATTCGTAATTGGATGCCATATCATTAGGCTTCCTTGTCTTTATAGAGCATTTCTTTTGTTTTTCTTCAATTGGAGTTGCCAAGAGAGACCTTCTAGGTTAGCGAAACGAATCTCGCCAAAGTACTAAACAAAACAAGGGAATACTTATCTTAGGGGAGTCGCCAGGTAAGCCTATAAGGTTAGTCCACAAACATTGGAAAATAAATAGATACTTACTTCAAAACTTACCAATAAATGTTGTTTCTTGCTTGGATAAGTCACTTCAACAATTTGAGGGTCCTCGACAACGATGCCAAAATGTTACCGAATGAAATGGTAGTCCAAGTCATCGGCAAACATATATGGGGAAACTTGAAAGTGATCGTTGTCACCTTAGTCTCTTCTCCTAATTTCTTCTGAAGTCAAAACCTCCTAGGGTAGAGCCCTAATGACAACTCTGCAAAAGACGCTTAGACACAAAATATATCTTGTACGTGTGTAAAGTGACTAATTGGAGTCAAATAAAGAATGAAGAAGACATACCAATATGTATGGATATGAATCATGTAAGTGTAGTTAGTATGTCCACTTCGTTAGTGCATTCACTAGATAACTTTAGTCCTAAACCAACATGGCTAGACACTAAGCATGAAATATCATATAAGTGAGTAGTGTCCTTCGCTTATGCAACAAAAGTGTGATGGGAAAATATCAAGCAAGATAAAAATAACTTATCATCATCAATAGTCTGATGCAGTACTAATATATCAGCAGTATTTGTAAATGTATCGGTCAATGCATTAGTAGGTAAAGGTCACCTTTCAATATTTATCACTCCCAAAACGTTGTATATGCAGCAAAACACTTAGTATGCTATCGAGAAAAGTTGGAAACACCATCTGAAGTAATTGTTAGCAGTATCATAAGTTTTCAGAGCTTAAGTAATGTCATACATACAAAGTGTACATGCAACCTGATATATGAACGTAAAAAGTGCAAAACAATCCACTAACTCCTCACCAACAATTCGTTTGGTTGTATACAGGGAAAGAGGGATGATACAAAGGGGAAGTGTTGAAGGTCAGACATAGGGAGGGATGCCACTATAAGGGCAGTCCTAGAAGGTGGACGTGGCATAGAAGGGACCTCGAGATTGGCAAGGGGAAGGTGTGTACCGGACAGTGAGGAGGAAGGATGGAAGGACGGTATAAGGGCTGTTTTGTAGGCCTAAAAGAAGGTGTCCACAATTGTAAAATAACAGGACGAGAGGGAGGAGGGTTTAGGAAGGGAAGGAGATAGGTGGAGGAAGAAGAGGAGAGGGTAGTCAAGATGGAAGAGAGGCCCAAACAGATAGGGCTGAGGGCTGTAATAGCCCTCGGGAGCAGGCCTGAGGGTGATGAGAGGAAGAGTAGGGTGGTCGAGGGTGGACATAGGAGGAAGAATAGCAAGTTGAGGGGAAAAAGGAAGAGTGCGAGGTGGAAAAGGAGTTAGGGGGGACTGTTTAAGGTCGGACGAGGGAAAGAGGGTGTAAAGCTACGTCAGTGAGGGTATAGAAAGGAAAAGAGAGGGAGGTTGAGGGTAAAGTTAGGCCAGGAGAGGAGTAGCGAAGGTGAAAGAAAGGAGTGCGCAACCCTTGGGAGATGGGAGAGAGGAGACACTAGGGAAAAAAGAGGCTTGACCTGGGGTTCCAGCCTAATCCTAACCAGTGAAGCACGACTTGTTGGAGACTCGCGGGTACTCGCGAGTCTGCTCGAGTCAACACCCAAAACGAGTAATCGACAGATAATCGTTGGAAAACTCGTCCAGCTCAGCCCACTCATCAAACTTGCTGAGTCTCGCTTAGGCTTGCCATAAACTCGCTCGGACTCGACAAGACTCGCCAGGAAAAAAGACCATGTGGCTAAGTCATATGACTGGGCGAAGTTTAACCTACAGGTGTCGGATGGATTTGGAGGGTTCGCTGAAGAAATTACGATCGTGTTCAAATGCAGTGTCATAGACAACACCTCCATGCTTGCTGACTGCACCTCCATCCCTCCCGGCTGCGTCTTACCCTGGTTTGCATGTATTCATTTCCCTCCCGATTCGACTGTGGCTAGGCAACGCGAGTCATTTTCCTTTGCGGCCTGTATTCATATCGAATTTTCCCGACAATGGAGTCATTTTCCTTTGTGGCCTGTATTCATATCGAATTTTACGGACAATGGTATCTTGCGTTTACGTTTATGGTCACAATGATATTTATGTTTAGTTATTAAGTACAAAGTTTAAAAACTTAGAAAGGGTGATATTAGTTATAAAGTTTGAAGTTTAAAAACTTAGTAAGGATGATATTAGTTATAAAGTATAAAGTTTAAAAACTTAGAAAGGGTGATATTAGTTATAAAGTTTGAAGTTTAAAAACTTAGTAAGGATGATATTAGTTATAAAGTATAAAGTTTAAAAACTTAGAACATTTTTATTAAGTATATATTATATATTAATTTTTTAAATTTTATTATATACATATGGTTTATATTATCTTACATATGGTTTACACTAAAATAATATAATTTGTAAAATATAATAATATTATAAACTTATAATATCATTTGCAAAATATAATGGTAATAAACTTATAATCTAAGTCACATGACACGAGGACACGGGACACGGAGGACACGAAAATACGAGTATTCGACACGGGACACGACGACCCCGGAAACAGGACACGAAGGACACGTTCCATATATATATAAAAAAATTTATATATATATATATATATATATATATTAAAAACTTATAAATATATATTACTTTTTATTATTTAAATATACCAGCATTATAATTTATTGCTATTTCTGAGCAATTTTGGGACCTTTTAATAGCAGCAATAAACATCAAAGGATATCAAACCTGGGCACTACTGAGTATCTGTAACTTTTAAGTGTTAATTCATTGCTGGTTATATATTTCTGAGTTCACATACTAAGTGTTTGATAAAATGTATCGAAGGAATATTGTTAAATTCCTGTGAATTAAGTTTAATTCCTCGGTTGGAATTGTTTGACTATGCCTGAAAATTACTGCTTGGAAACCACTGTTATATAATGAGTGATTGTGTGTCCTGTTATGGTAAATTTCTGGTTGCTGAAGTGCAATGGTTAAAGGAAATTATGACTGTTTAATATCAGTAGCATTTCAAATTGCAGAAATTTTCATCACAGAAAGAATTTCTGTAGGAACTATGTTCATTTGCCTTAGCTGAAATTCAGTGTACAGCAGTAAAATAATGATGGATCAGTGTGCTGGGCATGATTGAGGTCACAACAGATGGAAAAAAAATATGGGAATACAAACTAAAATCTGAGCATAGTTTTATTCCCTAGCAGCCTCAGTGTCAGGCTTGAACTAGAGTTCTGGGTTTGAACGTGAGGTTTTTCTCCATAAAACAGTCATCAAAATTAAGCTAAAGTTTCTTATCTTACATGAGCTCACGAGTCACATACAATAGATTTCTGATTTTTTGTCTATTGATTTTACTAATGTAAAAGTTATGAG
>LPNX010867444.1:605385-661927 GCA_001517045.1 Pseudotsuga menziesii
CCTGCATGATTTCTTTCACACCACGGCGACAAACCTTGGAAACTATATGCCTGAAATTCATTTTTTATATGCCCGAAATGCGTTTTTTAGAGGACACGTGTCCAAAAATCGGGACACGATCAGGGCACGTGTCCGACACGTGCCAGATCGTGTCCTGATTTTTGGACACGTAAATTTTCGTGTCCGCCACGTAACACGTGCCCTGATCGTGTCCCGATTTCTGGACACGTAAATTTTCGTGTCCGCCACGTATTAGGGCCGTTTTTGTGTCCGACACGGAAAATACGGGACACGGGGGCATTTAGGACATGTCCTGTGACTTAGCTTATAATGTATCAATAATTTAAGTAAATATTATATTTTTCAAAATTTATTTTATATATATAAATGTTATTTTTGGTTTTTGTATATAATAATATTTATGATATATGTATTATATAGATATTATATATGATAAGTGAATATATTTTAAATATATGGATTGGAAATGTTATTATCTTTTTTTTTCCCAAAATTTATTATATTTTATTTTTTAAGTATTTTTCCTATTTGCTGAGTCTATCCCGAGTCGACAAGTCACATGCTAGCCGAGTCTTTGCCGAGTCCGAGTCCTGCAACATTGATCCTAACCCTAAAACTATCCTAAAAAAAACCCTAGGACTAACCTAAATCTAACCCTAGACTAATTATTGAAGAAATACAGTGAGGCGAAGACAAAGAGAACAAGCCCTAGCAAAATCCTAACCTAACCTAGGGTATCTAGGAGTGACTAACCTACTGCTAGGGAAGACTAACCTTGGTTTATGACCAACCCTAAAGTCCAATGGTTCAACCCTAGAAGAACTCCTAGAAAAGGACGTGCTTTTACACTAGGTGACTAAGGAGTGACAAAGAGTTTTTCCAAAGCAAAATACAACCCTATGTCTACCATTTAGCCCATCAACATAATCTTTCATCAATCAGTAACAAGGAGACATAAAAAAAGCATAAATACCTTCTTATGCACATGTTTCACCAACAAATCATAGCATCACCTTTAAAGAAAGAGCCAAAACCAAGATACTTCAAGAGCTCATCATCAAACCCAGAAATTAACCTTCCTCAAGAGGGGTGCATCGCTCCAAAGAGCCCTAGGTAGGGTTAAATAAGTGCATAGTGTTTTATCCCATTTTTCCTTAAAAATGAAGTGAGGAGATCTATTTATATGTTCTCACACTCACTTTTACAAAAATATCTAGTCCGACATGCCTTTAAAATGTTCAGTTTGAAATTATAAAATGTCAACTTAAAAAATTAAAATAAAATAATAATAAAAAACAACCTAATGTATGCTCAAGGTAGGTTACCTGGGGTAATTTCCCCCTAGGTGCTAAAAATTGCTAAAATTAGCGAATCACTCCAAACCAAAGGCTAGAGTGATCTAGAGGGAGGGCATTATACCCCATCTTTCCCCAATAATGCTGTAAAATCCCTCAACGCCCTCCTCAAAGCAGCAAGAAGGCCTGGCATGTAGTATAGCTTCTTTTGAGGAAATAAGACCAAGGAGAGAAGGCGCCAATGTGCAGAAGGGACAGGAGGGTGTTCTAGGCGGCTGTGAAGGGAGACCAATGTCTCCTAGCTGAAGTTAAGGCCACCAGGGAAGCAAACAAGATATGGGGTCATGTGACCAGTGATCAACCCCTAGGAGCCTCGAACACCAACCCAGGTGTTAAAAACCCCAACAAAGGGAATTCAATAGTGCCATTAAGACATAGTACTCCTAAAGGAAGTACCAAAGGGCCCAACAATGACCACCATTGCTCAATAACACCCCTCCTGGTCGAAAAAATGGCTTTCTCTCCATGGGGCACATCTAAAGGTGCGGTGGGTATAGATGCAACATAAGAGGACGCAAGACTATGATGAGGCGTTTGCTCTACTTGCTTGGTATATTTCGATCATAGTGGTGATATCTATTGCAGCCGAGATGGGTTGGAAAATCCACCAGATGGTTGTGAGGCCAACATTTCTGAATGGATTCATACAGGAGGAGTGTACATATATCAACCAGAGTAATTTGGGGTGCATGGGAGAGATTCTCATGTATTTGGATTGAGAAAGGCATTGTGTGGTTTGAAGCAAGCTCCGAGAGCTTGGTGTTCGAAGATAGATACTTACTTGTAGTAGATAGGTTTCTAGAAGAGTGAGGTAGATCTGAACTTCTACTTCGTTTTGGTTGGGCAGATACGCAATTGACATTTTGGAGAGATTTCAGATGGAGGACTGTAGGCTTATAGCCACACCTATGACAACCAGCTGAAAGAAGCTGGTAGCTTTTGAGAGTGAGTTGGTTGATCCCACTAGGTACTGTCATCTTAATGGATCATTGATGTATTTGGTCAACATTAGGCCAGTTGTGTGCTATGTTGTAAACTCATTGATTCAGTATATCGTGGAGCCCAGGAGAGTGCAGTGGGTATTAGCAAACCATGTGCTCAGGTATCTTAGAGGTATAGTGGACTAAGCTCCCTAGGGTATTGTTTCATCTTGGGTTGGACAATTGTGTCATGGATCAGTAGGAAACAAACGTCAGTGGCACTGATTTCTGCAGAGGCAAAATACATGGAAGCTAGTCTGGCTAGTTGTGAGGCTCTTTGGCTTTGCAAGATGCTAGTGAGCTTATTTGATCAGTAGTTCAGGCCAACTATATTAACCGTGACAATTAGAGTTGCATGAAACTCATAGGGAATCCAATATTTCATGACCAGTCGAAACATATTGAGATCAAATACCATTTCATTCGAGATCATATTCAGAGGGAGGCAGTTGATGTTTAGTACATGTTTACAGATGAGCAGGTAGCAGATACTCTCACGAAGTCACTATTGAAGAGCAAGTTTGTTTATTTAAGGGACAAGATGGAAGTGGTGAAGAACACTTTCCTCGTTAAGTGGGATTGTTGAAAAAGTTAACACTAACAAATTTCTAGACCAGCCCTTGTTTCATATTTGATAAAAGTGATTTTTATCAATGCAGAAGTAAAAACTCTTTTTTTCAAGTTTGCATGTGGGATTTGCATGCATGGACTTTTTTAATTAAAAAGTTTGCATGAAAATAAGAAAAGGAATTAAAATCTATAAAAGAGAGTTGGGGGCAAAAGCGGGGTGCACAAGAGAGGTAGCGAGAATCTACAAAGGAAGAACGACTTAGTGCATGAGGAAGGGCGCACATCTAAGATAAAGAGGGCGTATTTCAGAGAGACAAAGGGGGTGCATTTTTGAGAGAGACGGCGCACTTTATCTGGAGAGGGAGAATTCATGGGAGACTGAGAAGAGGACGAATTCATCGGCAGAGATAGGGAGGGAGAATTGCAGAGAGGGTGATTTGCAGCAGTGGAAGAGGGAGCGAATCACATTCAGTAAAAGGAAGAGGGGGGCAATCAATTTCTAGCAGTGGAAGAGGGAGCGAATCCCAAGGCAGTCAAAAGGAAGAGGGGGGCACAAATCCCAAGAATTTCCTCAACAGAGATGAAGCAGGAAATCCAAGGCTTGGATTTCAGAGATAAGTTTGTGTGAATACTGTGTATTGGTTTTGAAAGATAATAAAGAACTTATACTCTTTCACTGATTTTCTTGCAAGGGTTTTTCTAGGGTCACATTGACCAAAAATCTTTGTGTCAATTTATGTGTGTTATTGCTGATTTAGTGATTTGAAAAGAGTAAAAGACTTTATGTGTTTCTAATTATAAATAACGGTCTATGCTTGTCTATGTTATCTAGGAAACAAGATTGGGTTGGGCATTAAACTATGATTTATTGAGACTTGAAATCGGGTTGGGGTCAGAGTATTTAATGAGTAATAAGAAAGATTCACAAATTTTAATCTCTGACTGCAATCCGGTTTCAAGTCTCAATAAATCATGGTTTAATGCCCAACCTAATCAAGTTTCTCGTATGACATAGATACACAAACAATATTTGTAACTAGAAACGCATGAAGTCTTTTACTCTTTTCAAATCAGGAACACACACATAATAGACATATTTTGGTCAATATGACCCTGTAAAAACCCTTGTGGGAAAACCAGCGAGAGAGAAGATATTTTATTATCTCTAGCAAATTTACAATGAAGTACAATAAAATTTCTTCCAACGATCACACAAACTTGTCTTTGAACCCCTGCCTCGAAGTTGGTTGATCTTTGTTGGACGTTTCTTGGGATTTGTGCCCTTCTTTGTTGCTAGATGTCTTGGGATTCACGCACCTCTCTATCTATTCTCTAACGTGGGCTTTACTCTCCTCTGCTGCTGAATTACCCTCTTAGTAATTCGCCCTCTCTCTGTAGCTAATGAACAAAATCTCAGAATTTGCCCTCCTCTAGTGAACTCCGCCCTCACTCTCTGAAATGTGTCGCTCTTTGTCTACTCATGCACTGAGTCGCTCCTCACACCCTCTCTATTCAACTGCTCATGAAGAATAACATTGAATTCCTCCTTTTGCTTCAATTTGTCCTTTTCTATTATCTCATTATGGAATTGGCTCAAACCCTGGGATCTAACGATGGAGATTAGATCTTGGTCCTGTTATCATAGATCTTGTAGTTGCCCCAATAGATGAATCCTATACAGGAAGGCAAAGGGGACAAACAACCAAAGATGTGACCTACAAAAACCCTAACCCCCAAAAGATGAATGCTTGTCACGTTAGTTAGGGATTCCTTTGCTTTATGCCACTGAATGACTGAGTGACAATGAGAGAGACTCGATTGTACAGATCTACAACTAATCACTAGATCAAGCCTAAAATGGTGAATACGTAAGGTGCGAGTTGGAAACCCTAGACTTAAAGGATATTCGAGTACGGGTGTTTTAGGAATGTGGAAATGTTACTCGAATCAATTTAGACCAGTGACTTAGGAAATTTAAACAGATCTAGGGTTGGTGTGCTTGTTCAGATAATTAGACCATGGACCCTTGGGGAATTTAATTAGAAATACCTAGGATGAGGTTGATTTAAAGAAATTAAGGCTTTAACACACCTAATTGGGTAATAGGATTAGACAATAAAAATACCCAACTGAAAATTGGAACCAAAACAGAGCAAATTGACCAACAAGCTAATAAAGGGTGTTTTCTCCCAAACTGAAACCAATTCTTGGAGATGGGAAGAGGAGTCCAAGCTTGACTTTTTTAAGGGAGAGGGGTTTTTTTGGTATGCCGCACAAAACCCAGATCGCCAAATTTGCCAATCCTCTGTGCAAATTGGTCCGGTGATTTTCCTACTACTAAATGAGGGTTTTTTCAATGCAAGAAATGATGGGAAATGCATGTAGAAAGTAAAAGAGAGAGAAATTACCTGTGAAACATACCTGGTTCTTGTAGATGACCTCAGAAATGATGAAGAATGTCGTACTTTTGACCAAATGAGAGTTTTCGAGCAAGATCTTTTTGTGGTTTTGCTTCCGTCAATGACCCTAGTGCCCCTCTCAACTTGTCCAACCAAAGAAATCAATCAGCAATATAATCGAATGGGATCAATGCGCCTCCTTGAACTTGCAGATGGATGGGTGCAAGAAAATATACAGGATCTATCCCGGCATAAAGTCTGTATAAAAGAATAGAATACCAATCAACAAATCATCAACACATCAGAAGAAATCAGAGTGTAGTCTAGGCATAAATCTCTTTATTCAAATTTCGATGCTAGAGCTCATGAATACAATGGGGGGGGGTTACCTCTCTTAAATAGTTTGAGAGAGACGTAAACCCTAACTCATTTTTACATCCAACGGTTGAGATTAAAACATCATCAATGGTGGAGATCAACAATACATNGGGGGGGGGTTACCTCTCTTAAATAGTTTGAGAGAGACGTAAACCCTAACTCATTTTTACATCCAACGGTTGAGATTAAAACATCATCAATGGTGGAGATCAACAATACATAGATCAATACATGGATCAAGTGACTAAGTCAAAGAGGGGGCGCACTTTGCTCAAGGATGCCTCTCTAAAGTGAAAGCCACATTATAACATAAGATGTGACATGATAATACATAGAGGGGGTCACTAGGGGATCAATTTACCCTAGTCCCCTTTAGAACTTCATAATACATGATATAACAATACAATACATCGTTAGCTAAGTAAAGGGGGCGCCCCTTGGGGGGCTTTCCTCATTGGCTGAGCCAAGATAAAATAATCCAGACATCTGCTAACTGAAAATTGTTGGAGGACTGTCCGGTATGCTGAGACACATTATCTACCAAAATTCAAAGCCATTTCCTTGACCCAGAAGGCCAAATCGATTTTTTCAGTGATTTCTCGAGTTCATTTTTCTTGGTACAATCTCTAAGAAATAATAAATCCACCATAACTCTGCCCAGAGTGCAAACTGGGGCAAACTGACTGCTCTGGATGATTTGGAGACATAGAAGAATGATATAAGTGACTAGTCATACCCCCTGGAACACTGCTTTGCTCTAGGAGAACCAAACATACTGCCATCTGGAATAAAATTTGATCATTTGGAAAATAATTAAGTGATAATAATCACTTATTAGGAAAATCAGGGCCAAACTCTCAAAACCGAAACCGCAGTATTGGTCCTAGGCATGTCTGGAAGAAATATAGACCATGTTGCATTTTGAGTCACTGCCTTGGGAATCGTGCTTGACTTGGTCAAACTGGGTTGACCAGGTCAAAGTGCCCAAATTGAAGGTGAGAAACTGTATCAATATGATCTTGTAAGCATACAGGGTAAGACATGCTCTAATAATGTATATCAACACCAAGCTTAAATCAGTTATTCATAATCATGGTGACAAATAATAATAATAATAGTAAAATATACTTGTGCTTTTGAAGAATCTTGGAACTTTTTTGGAAGTCTACTTGTTCATGCCATACTTACAAAGGGTAAACAATGTTCTACTGCTGGGTGAGGATTGATAACAAGGCTGAGGCAAAGGGTAATGACTTTTGACTGACTTCGACTTTGTGATTTATCTGGATAATGAGAAGTACACACAACCAAAGTGACATATGCATGATAGACAAACAATAGGAATGGTGGTGTCTCACAGGTGGATGAGCTAATTTGAAAAATGTCCATTCAACCTTAACGATCATGTCTACGACTCACATCCAAGCTAAAGATCAAGCTCTGTGAGGATCCTTTCTAGGACCCTTGTGTTGAGTACACAAGAAACTGTAGTGATGAGATCATAGGGGACACTTTGTTGGACACACCAGTTACACTGAGAGGGGGGGGGTGAATCAGTGTGCACAACTTCTATTACTTTTTCACTTAACAATCAACAACTTATTCAATATTATGCATTATCATATTATCATTATCAACATTGTTATCATCATCACATCAAAAGCATAGCATGAAACACAGAACACCAGATTTTACATGGAAACCCAAGTCTTGGGGGAAAAACCACCGAAGCCTTTATAATAGTTTTCTAGAAATAACTAGAAGGAGGAAACAATCCCCTTATTACAATGACTTCAGTTCTCCAGCTACAACTAGAAGGAGGCTACAGCCTGAAGGAAGCTCCAACTCCCTAGTTCTCCGGCTACAAACAGAAGGAGGCTACAACCCCCTTTCCTTGCCCCTTCCTGCCACTCTGATATGAAGATAGAAACTACTGAACCACGACTGCACTGATTCTGCGGACTTGCTAATCAACACATGTACTACACTGGACAATCTGTACCACATTGCACAAACACTGCCACTACTAACCACTGCTCATCATCTGATTACTACTCATCAACTGACCATTGTTCATTGCACCACCACTGTACCAGACTGCTCATCAACTTGTACAATTAACATGTCCAATCAAGCTATACCAATCAATATGTTGCTCACATCAACTGACTCAGTCAATCTGAGTCTGCACACGAAACTCAGTCCACTTGGGTCAAACCAACTACACATACAACTCAGCAAATCTGAGTCAAACGAACTGCACATAAGGCAACTTGTGTCAATCGTGCTCAACTGAACCAACCTGTACCAAGTTGCTTGTGTACCTGTGCCAAATCAATCATATACTTGTGTTAATCTAATCAAGTGCTTTGACAATCAACCAACCCTTCTTACTTGGCATAGTTCATCAAGAGACACATTTGAGCAACCAAGAGACTTTACATACGTCCAACCAAACGTTTTCCAATCACACTCAACTCAATGACACCACAACCAACCTCAATCATATTTAAGGAATACTTGATAGTTAAACATGATATACCTCAACCAACTAACCTCGACCAAGAAGGTAAAGGACTTAACTAACTATGTCAAACTCAGTCAATCTCATAAACTCTTAGACACAAAAGGATTTTTCACGCCACTCAAATCAAGTCGACAAATCGAACACATATCAAGCAAATAGTCACTTACAATACTGTCAGGTTGTCTTTAACAATTTAACTCCATTTAGGTCAAAGACACAATGATCAACACTTGTCAAACTAGTTTTCAAAGAAAACATTTAGGTTGATCAAAGAAGTCACTCACAAGATCTATTACTTACATGTCAACTTCTCATTCAATCCTACACTATACAACAGTAAAGATAAACACCAAAATCTATGCCAACAATATCCAAGATAATCATCAAGATCTATATCAATATCACATCAAGATATATTTCAAGATAACCATCACCATAGCCTCCATAACATATTCAATCACTTCAAAGGTATATGCCAATATATAGGCTCACATACTAAGATCAAAGATGAACTCTATCCATGAGAGACATGTGCTATCACAAGAGAAACCCAGAAGCATGAACCATACCTTTTTGAAGATCACAAGATGAAGAAACAGTCAAAAAACCAAAATAAGCTTTAGATCATTTCACCACATCTCCCTCATAACAAGCTTTCCAACAAGCCAATATTTTGTAATTCCGATTTCGTATGAGAAAGTTATTCCAATTTTAGTGAAGATGCCCAAAAATTTCACCTTCACAAAATTTTGCACTTTTCTCCAAGATTTGCGAAATTCTTGAGAGAATTGATGACAAACAGATGAAATGTTTGATATTCTATTTATATAGGTTGTGGAGGAAAGTTATTACCTTGGGCCGACATGCAATTCAAAATTCAAAATTATTAAATTCTTTTTTGTTTGGTCGGCTCACCCAAAAAGGTGGGGTACACCAACTTCAAAAATTCTTCTCTCTTTAACCGTAAGGAGTTAGAAGATTCTCCACATATCAACGCAAATGGCTTGACGATGACTATCTCCCTATGATGGGTTTATTTGCAAATTCTTGGTCTAATACCCTTAAATTCTTCAATATGTTCAGGACGTCAAAGACCCCACACATGAGGGTGCCAAAGACGATACCACCAACTACAAGAGTTTCAAAGTCTTCTTCAAAGTCTTCTTCAACATATCAAGGCGCTTCCGTGGGCTCTACCTCCATCTACATCCCAATTGCCATATAACCACAAATAAGACCATACATCATCATCGTTCAAGACCCAAGGTACCACATGCAAGGGTTTTAAGGACTCTTTCAAAGATATATAATATTTAAACATGATACTTTCGATGGAATTCAAGCCCATCACATAGGACTCCATCACCAAGTGATGAGGGCATCATGACTAAAGATTCCATCATATCAAAGGTTCCAACAATCATGGGCTTACAAACCACCATATGTATGGATTCCAAGACGCAAATCATTTCCAAATGCACCATCAATGATCATATAGTGTCCAAGGGTCATCATGCCGCCATTTATGTGGGTGCCAGACCTTCTCATGCATAATGACCATCTCCAAGTGTTCCATGACCCGAACAAGGGCTACACGGGCATCAAGATCTTCATTAAGGGTTCTAAGTCTTCATCAAGTCATTAATGACCACATCATCACCTTTAAGGGGACAAGGACCATTAATCCATCAAATGTGGGTCCAAAGGCTTCTTCAAGGCTTCTTCACTAAGCAACGGACTTCATAGGCTTCTACAACCACCTCAACCACACCAAGAGACCTCCAAGGGTCAAGATCCATCATGACATCACTTGTGGGGTTGCTAGACCTTCTCCTGGGGTACCACGACCTCAATAAACACAAAGGACCACTGAAAGGGTCATTTAGACTCTTGCCACTTCTTCAACACTTTTGTAGGTTACTGAGGAACCAAAGAAACAACTAGGGAACTGTAAAACATCTTTGGGGTACTTAAACACTCTACAGGGTGTTCAAGGCTTTTGTCATTGTCCCAAGGGGCTCCAAGGGCTTCAAACTTGGGCTTGGACAAGATCAAAAGGTCTCCTTAGACACTGACACTTACTTAACCCTCAGGGGCTCTTCAAGGGGCACCAAGACATGTTGGCATCAATGACTATACATTGTTGGCATCAATGACAACTTAATCAACACACTTAGAATTAGTTGTCCCTTACTCCATCTCACATCAAAACCCGTAGGCTCCGTGAGGAATTAATCATTACATTTCAATAAGATGGCCAACAGTCCTTAGATTTAGCATTTTTTTATTGACTGCTTTATTTGGGCCTTTAACAATTTCACTTCATAGCCTTTTTTATTTGTGTCTAAAAACACAGTTTGCAATTTCATTTGTAGGCTTGCATTTCATAATATATAACATATAACTCATAATGCATGTAATGATGGTAGACATATTGCTTCAAGTTTTAGCTAACAACTTCTCGGGCAACTAGGAGGGAATATCCACAATCAGGACCAAACATCGGGGGAAACCGACCAAAGAGGTCAACGCTTCAAAACCCAACTCACCTAAGCTCAAGAACCAACACCAACGGGTTTTCCTGGCCCAGAAGGATCAAGGCTTCGGCATGTTTTGTTGCACAACTCAGAGACGAGACACAGAACAACATGGGATCCATCATGCATAGAGGTCAAAATGGGGAAAAGATCTTCATTCTCACAAGTCTCAAACAGTCTAAATCATAAGATAGGTTTATAACGGATGAAACTGGATGGACGAGGACAAGTGATACATGGAACCAACCTAGCACTAAGGTTTACTATTTGTACAAGCATGGCATGAGCAACCGTTTTCAAATCAAGTCCCTTGATTAGTCATAATACAAGTTAAAGCAACAATAGATATAAGCATAGGCCACCATAATCATCCTAACCTGATAAGCATAGGTGTCTGACATAGATCATAGAGAAAAATCAAACCAAGGAAGTATATACCTGATCTCACCATATATACCTGTCTCCAACTGATAAGCCCCTCTCTGACTGTGTGTACCAACTTTGATCTACTACTCTGCTGCAATGAACTAGATCATCACCAAAAGCATCTCAATGGACTCCTGAATCTCAGTCTTGGCATGGAAAATATGATGATCAAGGCTTTGGAATAGCTAAAGTTGTAAACACCCATGCTAGTACCCCATGTAAAAAGAAGCCCGGAATAGAAAAAGAGACAAGTCTGTATGCTGCATCATGGTAGCCCAGCTGTAGAATGTATATGTGATAACGGGTCCATCCATATCTACGGTTGTGTTTTGATTCTTTGTTGACACAACTTAAAACACCTTAAGTCACTTTATTCATAAATATTAAATTGAAAAGTTACTTTAACACTATATCTCATAAAGTCAAATAACATGAGGTTTTCCTTGGACACTTTCCCTAGGCTAGGCACCAAGCCTATGAAACCAATTATTCAAGTTTACTTTTTCAACAACAAGCTTTTCTTTTTCTTTCCTATTTGTTGGATTTTGCAATTATCTTGGTCTCTTTTTTATTTTGTTAGGATCTGATACTAGGTTTTCATCTTTACCAGCTTTGGGTACAAGATTCTTGGATTGGCTGCTTGTCTTCAACTGCCCTTTTTGAGGCATTATAGGGGAGCAACATTTTTATTCAGATCTAAGGGGGAATATTGGTCAATGGTAGCTCTTCCTAGTTAATAGCAGCCACCCTCAGGGAGCATACCTGGGAACCTCCCGAATCATTGCGGGATTCACTACAACACAAGTGGGGTCGAGACATAGGGAAAGCATGGAGGCACTTATGATTAAGGGAATACAAAGGGGGAAATCAAGAATTCCTCAAGTCAATCTAGTAACCATTAGGATGCATAATCAAAGTGAAATGATGATATATAATGGAAATGGCCAATTATGAAAGTGAAGAAGTGGGAATAAATGTTGCAAATCCTTTGACTTATACTGCTATCTATACTCATCAAAACAACCAAATACACAGTCATGTAGAAGTAACAAATAACATCTAGTAGCATATCACCATCATAGATCTTTTGGCACGGCATAGCATCATAAAGTGGCATGATATCATAATCATCACAACACTGATATTATTTGTAACTATAGATGTCTGGAATGCTGAAGCAAGCTGAAAGCAAAAACAAGTTATAGTATGCCCATACACTATATGGTATAACATGTGGTTCTTTAACCATATAAAGCTTGGAAGGGAGTCATTTGGGTTGATGTGTGATAAGTGGAATTATATCACCATTCTTCTAGATGTAACCATTGGAACCACTTGTTTTTCCCATCTGTCATGAAACAACAGAGGTAGGTTTCGACGCATTTGTTTACAATTTTGATTTGATCATCTATTTGAGGATGATATGATGAGCTCATATTAAGGATATGTTTGTTTGCAAAAATCTTTCAAAAAATTGCTTTTAAATTTTGCATCCTATTATTTGCAGAATCCTTGCAAAATAGTGAATCATGAATATGGGTTCTATGTGTTTAGTGAATTGTGTGCATCTTGAAGAGTGAATGGTTATTATGCTAATAAAAAACGTTGTGATAACCAATGGTTGTAGGATTACAACAAAGCAAATATCATGGGTTCATGACCCATAGATATTGAGAGCGATGCCTCAATGGAAGGAAGATTGAACATGCTTGAAGATGGTGTAAAGTTGTAGACACATTAGAGCCTGTGTTTGTTTTGGGGAACTACCATGTCTCTCTGCACCAGCTGTGTTTGTTGCCTATTATGATTGTAGGGACTTGTGGGTTTGATTGCATCACCAATGAGCCTTCATAACTAGGTTTGTAGGAAGCCTCTTACAATTAATAATGAAATCCATATTCTACATTCTTTCTCCTTTGAATGGTTGATATCTAAGGATTAGCTTCTATAATCAAAGATGCCTCATGCAAAGCGTACTAGAATCAACGAAATTCTGAAACTTGTCATCTAATGTCTCCTATTTTGAGGATGCCACTACCACTAAAGCATGTTTCGACATTTGTACTCGATGTCTAGACTCTTTACTTAGTTCTGAATGTAGCTAATTTACCAAACTCAAGGAGGAAAGCACTAAAAGAACAAGACGACTTATCAAAAGCAAAGCAAGATCGTTGCCTTTAATGCCAAATTCATCCAACGTTTTCATAGAGGATTACAACTTCTCATCCAAATTGTAAGTAATATAGAAGGGGTTGTAACTAGGGCTTTGACCAGCAAATCCTATATAAGAAAAGGCTGCCTATAAACTTCAATCCTTAGTAATAGATGCGCTCAGGACTTGTACTTAGGATGCACAATCCATGACTTACAACTCTATTGAGATTTTTCCCTCCAAGCCAAATTTATTAATGCTAGATCCATGTCATTATATTTATAACATATATGTAGGGTGCGCACGCTAAATAGTGTGGATTCAAACACAATATAAAAATAATTATAAATATTTTTATTTGAAATATAAATATAATTTTAAAATAATTAGGTTTTTGCACTTCTATTTCTAAATTTTGATTTTCACCTACAAATTGTGTATCCTTGAGAAAGAATGATGTTTGTTGGATGTAATCTTGAGCTAGTCTTGTGGGAGATGCTTTCTTTACCTTGTCAGGAATTAAGTTTTTTTTATTGTTATAATTTTAGAATTTCACTAATATGTATGAATACAACATAGTGTGGATTCAAACACAAATAAATAAATTGTTATAAATATTTTTATTTGAAATATAAAGATAATTTTAAAAAAATTAAGTTTTCGCACTTCTATTTTTAAATTTTGGTTTTCACCCACAAATTGTGTAGCCTTGAGAAAGAATGTTGTTTGTTGATTGTAATCTTGAGCTAGTCTTGTGGGAGATGCTCTTTTTACCTTGTAAGGAATTAAGTTTTTTCTTATTGTTCTAATTTTAGAATTTCACTATTATGTATGAATGCAACATGATAAGGTTTATTTATACATTAGAGGAAATTTGGGGTCTAGAATGGGCCTCCTAAGGAAAATAAAAAAATAATAGTTACATAATAATATAATATTTGTGAATTTTAGAAGAGAGAAAAAAATTACTTTTTTTTCTTCGTATTTTTAACATATCTTCCTGTCAAATTTTGAACAGGAGCACTCGTTGGATGTGGAATCCAATTTTGCATCCAACGATTACCCACACTACATACATTTGATGGATCCCACTCCACAAAAAACAAAAAATACATTTAAACTATGTGTTAATTTCAAAGTAACACATTTTTAAAATGTATTTCTCGTTTTTTGTGGGGTGGGGTCCATAAAAAATATGTGGTATGGGTACTCATTGAATTCCACATCCAACAAGTGCTCCCACCATTATTTGAGTAAAACCACAAGGAGATATGTTGAAAATACGAAGAAGAAAAATATTTTTTTATGACAAATATGCCAAGTCAACCATTATGGTTGACTCTTTTCTTGAAATTCTATTGGTTAGCTCCTTTTTTTTATGAGGCCCATTTTGGTTGGCTCTTTTTCTTATGAGGCCCAGTTTAGACCCCAAATTTCCTCTAATGAGTATTTTCATGTGTAAAGTTGGGGTTCTAAGTTGCTCTCTATGCTATTTTGTATACAATTTGTCAATAAGCAATATCCAAGAATCATTTTTTCGATTTTTGTCTTACAATTGGTTTGGTTTTTTCCTTCAAGCTGGGTTTTATTTGTTCCAATTGTCTATGGAGTGTTGAAGTAAAAACACACACATACATACATCCATTGATTTTAAACATTGCTTTTCTGAATCTAGTCCATTCTAATGTTCTTTACCATGTAGATGGTTTATAGGAATTTTACAAACAAATAATCTTCGAAATCCATGTCATTCACATGATAAATGCATCATAATTGAAGTACAAGTGGTATTCCTGATCCGTCTAGGGGAATTTGAATAGACTTGATTCTTTTTTTTCATTATAAGTGTACATGATAGGATAACTTGAAGGGACATTTCTTTTCATGAACAAAGAAGCACTGTAAAATAATGGTAGGAAAATATTAAAATTCTCTTACGACTTGGTGCTTGTAGAATATTGTAATTTCATATAAGTACATAATTGGGCCTAAACTCTAATTAATGTGGAATGTGGTTAACCGTTAGCTTACATAAGATGGGTCTATCATTGCATAGCTAAAATACAAAATTCTATTTTAACCTAACCAATGCGAACTAAGATAAACATGTATCAATTGTGAATGTAGTTGTTCCTACCACACTTTTATTTGAGCTGATCACACATGTTTTCTTGCTTAATTTGCTCCAATTTTTAGCTTTAAGATTTCCATGTTATTTTTTCATTATTTTTGTAGACATCTAAATATTTAATAATATCTGTGCCATTTTTTCATTATTTAGGTGGACATTTAAATCTTTAATAATATGTAAGTGTAATCTTGATTTTTTATTGTAACCTCTTATTTATTAGGGAAACCATTCCCTATACCACATCAACGAGAAGCTATATGAATGGCTTGATCTGAAAGAGGTACTTCATTCAACAACCTACAAAGTTTGATGTATAAATTTATAGATTCTTCACTACAGTAATGTTGCTTCTTTGTAATCATCATTTTATTCAGATGCTTCCTGAAGATATCCGATGGGATCATTCAAGAGGATCTAGCCGGGGAGGAAGAGGAGGACGAGGAGGAAGAGGATCTGGTCGAGGAGGTCGAGGATTCAATCAAGGTATTGGAGAATCAAGTCAAACAAATTTCCAAAGAGAAGGTCACAGCGTTGATGAATTTGAACTCTATGACATTGAACAATTGAGTAACATGGTATGTACCCTTCTAAGACGCAACTTGAACTCTTTTATCATTTTGTTCCTTCTAAGTTCATTGGTTCTTGGTCAAGTCTTCTGATTAGTGCAACCCTTGATATATGCCTTCTGATTATTTTCTAATATTGCAACCCTTATTGTGAAAAGCCAGTCTTGTTCTTGATCCATGAGCAATCATAAAACTCATAACACTTGATTTAAGTATCACTAGAATAAATCAAGGGTAATTTCAAATATATTTATTTTTTGTTTTTCAAAGCATCCTTTCGAAAAAAAATATTAGTAAGTTTGAGCAAATATTGTATTTTGTTTGCATTTAAAATTCCTCATAGGCTGTGTTATGCTATTTAATCATGTTTAATTTATTATATCATCAAAAAAAGTTCTTATTAACTCCACTTACATTTATGAATGTTTTGAATGGGAAAAATAAATTCATCCTTTAAGATCAAAGAAAACATATTTACCTAATAAAAACCTAGATAAAATACTGAACTTTTTTCAAAAAAATTAAAAATTGGATGTTTTTCTTTTTGTCAACCCTTGAAAATTAGACTAAGATGAAAATTTTATTTTTACCTAAAAAAGAACCAGACCTAAGTCTAAGTTTATTTTAGAAAATAATTCAAACTCTCCATAAATAAATTAGCATGTTCTTTGTTTCTTAAACAAAATTTTCTAATCAATGTTGAATTTTTTCCAACGAGTTTTAAAGCATTCATGTAACATCTCTATTTTTATAAAACTTGCTCAAGTAATTTGGAAAATGATTGTCATCACAAAATATAGTAGTCTCCTAGTTTGGCAGAGAGTGATGATCGCTACACCTGTGATACCTCAAGGCCTTGCCCCAATCTGTAATGCTGGGCAAGGACCTCTCTGGTTAGGCTTCTTGAATCAGCTGTGGGCAGATCCAGACTAGCCACGGGAGGTGTCCCAAGTTGTAATGTCCTCTTTTAATTAAATCACCCAAAGACACCCATTAACCTATTTTATTCCCATAGGTTCAAGCGGGTATTAAGGAAAAGGGAATAACTGAGGACTAATATCACTAGGAGCATAAAGGAACATCACTTTAGTGTTATTAGATCATCAATAGATTATAGAAGGCCATTGGAACAGATATCAACTATGTTGAATTTTTACCTAGGAAGTGTCTGTTCACTCATGCCTTGGGGTGGAGAAGAACACTTTAAATTCTCATTAATTAATTAAAAAGTAATTTTTTAATGAGGAAATGAGATGGGCCCTAGATCTCATTTAGTTGGCTTTTAATCTAAGCCATTGATCTGGATGTGGAAGTTACTCAAACAAAAAAGGCTTGGGAAAGGAAAATGGGCATCATTTATCCTCTTTTACACGAGTGAATTTTGAGAGGAGCATGAGAAATTTCAGAGTAAACCCTCGAAAATATTTCCAAATTCAGGAAGAGGTGAGAAGGCACGAATTTCGAGGGTTATCGTACAACACAGAAATTGAAATCAGTACAACATTAATTGTAGTCTGTACAACAAGACGATTTGGCGCAGATTTCAAGGTTCATACAACTGCACGTGTGGGTCCATACACCACGAATTTCGAGGCATCCGTACAACAGGTTTTGTTAGTGATTGGCACAAATTTTGAGAAGGGCGATAAGTACTGCTGTTTCATTTTGTAAAGTTTGCCTGAAGAAATAAAATCTCTCTGAAGTACAGGTTTTCCCTCCAGGATTTTTCCTGGGTCAATTTGACCAAAACTCTGAGTGTTTATTTTCATGTGTGGCTGATTTAAAATTTATGAGCATGAGATTAGGGCTGCTATAATATTCATAATATCCCAACTGATATTCTCAAACTGAAATATTCCAAACCAATTTGACTGACTAGGGAATTGGTTTTGTGATGGTTTGCGAAATTTGTTTCATTCCTCATATAATTTATACTCAGAAATATGCAAACCCAGAACAGGGTCTACTTGTATTCAATGCCCAGAAAAGAAGAACAATCCATAATATACATTAGACAAGAGAGCACTAAGCCTGTAATAGCAGTACTATGATTGCTAATGATACATATTTAACCCAACTGTCAACGTACGGTAGCAAAGTAAAATACTTCACAATCTGACTTGTCAACGAAGAAATGCTTTCAGCTCTTTGTTTGACAACAAATCTGCCCTTTCAAATACTGTAACAGTGATGGTTTATGCCAAGATAAGCATGAAAAGTGTTTAAGTTTGCTTATCTTTGATATCTATAGAATCAAAAACACCACTGTAATGTTCCCTCACAATGGACTACTGAAAAGTGTTTAAGTTTGCTTATCTTTTTGGTTCAAGACTTCTGTCAAACAGTTGTACAATGACCATGACCCCTTTTACTGCTGATATGTTTCTTTGTGAGGAATGATATTGTGTTTTTGGAGTTTCCTTGTTTAGAGATTTTATCAAACAATTTGGGTCTCATACAACATAATGATTGTCATAATATATGCATACTGGAAATGGACTTTTGCTTGCATTAAATACTAAAGGCAGTCCCAAGTTATAAGAAATTGCAATGGCCAACTATAATTGTAGCAGCAATAATACACTAGCAGTAAACTGAGTATAGTGTACCTCCTATCCTGCTAATAACAACAATGAAAAGCAAGATTCTTATGGCTGTATCAACTTATTTTAATGCCCAGAATTGGTACTTAAGGCTGTAAGTAGCTGATAGTCATAGGTGGAGTACCCATAATTGATGTTTAAGGCATCTGCTAGATGAAAGTCCAGAGTAGAAGCGCCCTGCTGTTTGTAACAGTCCCAAACTGATACCACACTGATAATAATGTTGATAGTATGTCCAAAGATAGGATGCATGCAGGTTCTGCCCGAAAGATAAGAAGATAATGCTATGAATGTGCCCTAAATGGACTAATAATCACCCAAGACGGTGATGTGCCCCTGTGGATAAGAAAGACAGAGGCATGCAGAAGCTATACTGGATTTATAATAGCCAACAAATGGATCTAGGGATTTCCAGTTGTTTCCCAGCAGCACATGTGCACCTGCAATAGACTCTTTCTCTGGTAGTTGAATGACTGAACCAATAAGTAAGAAGATGATGAATACCTAATGGTAGATCTGGATGATCTACCCCGAAGTGATTAGGGAAGGTAGATTTCACTGTCGAAAGCCCTTGCTAGCTAAAGACCTTCGTTTCCAACCCCAACTTGCTATCGCGGTACCTGCTGCTGCTGCTCTAGAAACCAAACTCAATAATAAAGATCATTCCCTATTGGTTCAACTAACCTTCTTATATAGTTTGTAGGGTTTACATGCATGTCACTTTTAGGGCTTGCATGCATGTCATTTTTAGGAACATTACACGCTGAGCAAGGACCTCTTTGGTTAGGCTTCTTGGATCAACTGTGGGCAGATCCAGACTAGCCATGGGAGGTGTCCGAAGTTGTAATGTCCTCTTTTAATTAAATCACCCAGAGACACCCATTAACCTATTTTATTCCCATAGGTTCAAGCAGGTATTAAAGAAAAGGGAATAACTGAGGACTAATATCACTAGGAGCATAAAGGAACATCACTTCAGTGTTATTAGATCATCAATAGATTACAGAAGGCCATTGGAGCAGATATCAACTATGTTGAATTTTTACCTAGGAAGTGTTTGTTCACTCATGCCTTGGGGTGGACAAGAACACTTTAAATTCTCATTTATTAATTAAAAAGTGATTTTTTAATGAGGAAATAAGATGGGCCCTAGATCCCATTTAGTTGGCTTTTAATCTAAGCCATTGATCTAGATGTGGAAGTTACTCAAACAAAAAACGCTTGGGAAAGGAAAATGGGCATCAATTGTTCACTTTCACACGAGAGAATTTTGAGAGAGGAGCATGAGACATTTCAAAGTAAACCCTCGAAAATATTTCCAAATTCAGGAAGAGTTGAGAAGGCATGAATTTCAAGGTTATCGTATAACACAGAAATTGAGGTTAGTACAACATTAATTGCAGTCCGTACAATAAGCCGATTTGGCACAGATTTCAAGGTTCATACAACCGCATGTGTGGGTCCGCACAACACGAATTTCGAGGCATCCGTACAACAGGTTTTGTTAGTGATTGGCACAAATTTTGAGAAGGGAGATAAGTACTGCTGTTTCATTTCGTAAAGTTTACCTGAAGAAATAAAATCTCTCTGAAGTATAGGTTTTCCCTCCAGGGTTTTTCCTAGGTCAATTTGACCAAAAATCTAAGTGTTTATTTTTATGTGTGGTTGATTTAAAATTTATGAGTATGAGATTAGGGCTGCTATAATTTTCAGAATTCAAAAGAATAAAAGAAATCTCATGTGTTTTATGTTTTCAGTTATTTTTTATTTTTATTTTTAGTGCACATGCAATGATGGGGTTTGGGCATTAAACCGTATGCTGAACTGAAACTGAAAGCGGGTTGGGGTTCTTGAAAATTTTTATGGTACCAGAGCAAGATTGAAGGCTGAAAATTACATAGAAATAAATTTCAGACTTGGGAGAAATAAGGGAAAATAGGGTTGTTGAGAAGAACAGGTTCTTGAACACTTTTTGCATTGATGGCTACCAGACTTAGGCTTGAGGACAGGTTGGATGGGGCAGTTAATTTTAGCCCATGGAAGGCTAGGATTGTACTGTTATTGCAGGAGAATGAACTATGGGAAATAGTTAGTAATACAACTCATCGTGTCACTATTCCTACAGTTGCAGCTGATAAGGACGCCTTTGATAAACTTGACATTAAAGCAAAAAGAATCTTACTTGATGCCATTAAAGACCATATCATACCACATATTTCTGGGAAAGACTATGCTCATCAGATGTGGACCGCATTGACCAACCTTTACCAAAGTTCCAATGAAAATCGGAAAAAGGTGTTAAGGGAGAAATTGAAGAGCATTAAGATGAACAAGGGAGGTAACATGGTTTCCTACCTTACCAGGATTACACAAGTTCAAGATGAGCTTGGAGCAGTGGGAGAGAGGGTGTTGGATGCAAAGTTGGTTCGTATAACATTGAATGGCGTGACAAAGCTATGGTTTGTTTTTGTTGAGTCTGTCGGTTCTCGTGAGCACATGCCTACATGGGATCGTCTTTGAGATGATTTCATACAAGAGGAAACCCGCAAGGGATATGTACAAGGTCGTACATCTCACAACAAGGATGATGAGGAGAATGTGGCCTTAGCAACAAAGGAGAAGAAGAAGAAGTTCAAGAAGGGTTCTAAGGGTGGAACCAAGTAGCAGGATGGAGAGAAGAACACGAGCAAAGTGAAATGCTTTGCTTGTCAGAAGTTTGGGCATTATGCTGGACAATGCCCAAACAAGAAGAAGAAGAAACAACAGACAACAGCTTCAACAGAGATTGATGAGTATGCTGCTAGATTTGAGAGAGTTTTCTCTCTTTGCTAGTGGTTGTGTAGAGAGAGCACCATCCATCACCAGCAGGGATTTTGAGGATCACATGGAGCATTCCATGATCGTTGGGCATTCATTGAGTTCTTCCACTACTTCCTCCACTGGTACATTGATAGTGGAGCTTCGAGTCACATGACAGGTGATCAAGACATGTTCACCGATATTTCAAAGCAGACTTGGAGTTGGAGGTTTTACTGGGCGATGATACAGCAATGAGAGCAGTTGGGCGTGGGATAGTTCGCTTTGACGGGGAGCTGATGGAGCGCATGGTATTGAGGGATGTCTTGTATGTCCATGAGATGAAGAAGAATCTTGTGTCAGTTTCCACGATTGATGACAGAGGCCTTGGGGTATATGTCATAGATGGGAAAGTTTACATCTTTCCCAAAGCAAAGGGTCCATCTGCTTCATATGTGGCTGGAGTAAGATGCGGGAAACTGTACAAGCTTCTCTTCCAGCCACATCATGCACTGGCACACACTCAAAGTAGTAGTGAGTTATGGCACAGGAGGATGGCCCACCTTCATCATTCAGCTTTGAAGATACTGAGATACATCACCACAGGTTTCTAGATTTCAGCACATAGCAGATTGGTGTATGCAGAAGTTGTGGTTTTGGAAAGTACACCAAGACTGCTTTTTCGAGCAGTGATAGCAGACCAGAGGGAGTGTTGGAGTTGATTCATTCAGACTTATGTGGTCCCATGTCTTCTACCTTGTTGGCAGGTTTTGAGTATTACATGACCTTCATTGAAGGCTTTTCCAAGAAGACCTGGATCTACTTTTTGAGAAGCAAGAAGTTAGAGGAGGTCTTGCTTCGGTTACAAGAGTTCAAAGCTCTTGTGGAGAACCAAACAAGAAAGAAGATCAAGGTACTTAGATCAAACAATGGAGGTGAGTACACTTCCCATGCTTTCGTTGAGTTTTGTAGATAGGAGAGTATCATGAGGCAATTGACAGTTCCTTACACTCCACAATAGAATGGAGTGGCTGAAAGGAAGAATCGTGCGATAGTGGATGCAACTAGAGCCATGTTGCATGATCAAAGTCTTCCTTTCTTGCTATGGGTAGAGCCCTGTAGTACAACTGTTTTCGTGCAGAACAGGAGTTCGGATCGTGCCTTGGGGTGCAAAACTTTTGAGGAGATGTTCACCAGGAAGAAGCCTAAGTTAGGCCACTTTCGCATTTTTGGATGATTTACATACTCATGTCCCTTCTAAGAAGAGGACAAAGTTGAAGGTTACTGGAGAAAGGGGTATTTTTGTTGGATATGATGAGGTCTCGAAGGCTTATCACATATACCTTCCTACACAGAGGAGGATCGAGCCTTCAAGAGATCTCAAGATTCTGAGATAGAGGAGCAGCAGGTTACTCCACAGGTGACATCATCTCAGAGTTCAGCGAGTCAGGGAATAGGGTCACAAGTCTAAGGGGTGACTGGGTCACAGGTTACAGGTACATCAGTTTCAAGGACTCAGTCTACAGGGGCAGGTTCACGGGTCATAGGTTCACAAGTTACACCTTCATGTGATTCAGATACACATGGTTCAGGTGCAGGTTCACCAGGCACACGATCTCAGACTGTAGGTACTTCTTTAGGGAGACATTTGTTTGAGAGGATGTAGAGGAGGGTTTACCACAGGATGCTACTTCTAGGAAGAGAAAGCCAAGTTGGATTAGGGAGCTTGTGAAGGAAGCAAAGGAGTCTGTGGGGCCATCCAAGAGGGAGGTTAGAGAGAGCAGGGCACCTGAGATATTTTATAGTTACATGGCACAGGTGACCAACTTGTGTGAGTCTGAGTCTACTACTTATGAGGAGGCTTCAGTACATTAGGTTTGGAGAGATGCCATGATGGAAGAGTACAATTCCATCATGAAGAATGGTGTGTGGGAGGTGGTTCCTAGACCAGAGGGGAAGTTAGTTGTGACTTCCAAGTGGTTCTATAAAATCAAGCATGCTACAGATGGCAACATCAAGAAGTACAAAGCTCGGTTTGTAGCACGAGGGTTCTCATAGATAGAGGGAGTTGATTATGATGAAACCTTTGCGCTGATTGCTAGATTTTCTTCGATCAGAGCAGTGATCTCCGTTGTGGCAGAGATGGGTTGGAGGATCCATCAGATGGATTTGAAGACTGCTTTTCTCAACGGTCTTCTACAGGAGGAGGTATATCTAGAGAAACCACATGGCTTTGAGATTTATGAGAGAGATTCTCATGTTTCCAAGTTGAAAAAGTCCTTGTATGGTCTGAAGAAAGCCCCTCAAGCTTGGTACTCGAGGATTGATTCTTATTTTCTTTCGATTGGGTTTTGAAAGAGTGAGGTATATCCCAACCATTACTACATGGTTGGAGGTGTTTTGCTCATTCTTCTGTTGTATGTTGATGATTTGTTCAGTACAGGATGGGAGCACTTGATGGATGCATGCAAGAAAGATCTTGCTTCGGAGTTTGAGATGATCGACCTTGGGTTGATGCACCACTTTTTAGGCATGGAGGTGTGGCAGGAGGATGGACATGTTTTCTTGGGGCAAGGAAAATAAGTTGCAGATGTTTTGGGGACATTTCAGATGGAGGACTGTAGACCCATGTCCACACCCATGATCACCAACTGGAAGAAGCTTCTTGCTTCAGAGGAAGAGTTGGTGGATCCTACTTTGTTTCGTCATCTTATTGGTTTGTTGATGTATTTGGTCAACACTAGACCAGATATGAGTTTTGCGATGAACACTCTTAGTCAGTTCATGGTGGAGCCCAGGAAAGTGCACTAGACGTCTGCAAAACATATTTTGAGATATCTTGTTGGGACTGTAGACTATGGTTTGGACTACAGGAGGTCAGGTGGAGTGGACTTGGTTGGCTTCATGGATTCAGATTGGGAAGACAGTGCTTCAGACCGGAAGAGCACTTCTGGTTGTTGTTCAGGTTGGGCTCGACAGTTGTGTTGTGGTTCAGTCGGAAGCAAAAGTCTGTTGCTTTGAGTTCTGTAGAGGCGGAGTACATGGAAACCAGTCAGGGTAGTTGTGAAGCATTGTGGCTTTGCAGGTTTCATGGTTGATTTATTTGGTTAAGAGCTGAGGCCTACTATCATTCACTGTGACAATCAGAGTTGCATCAGGCTCTCTGAGAATCCGGTGTTTCATGACAGGTCAAACCACATTGAGATTAGATATCACTTCATCAGAGATTATGTCTAGAGAGGAGTTGTAGAGTTATAGTACATTTTTACAGATGCGCAGGTGGCATATATACTCACGAAGTCTTTGGGTAGAGGAAAGCACATATATTTCAGAGACAAGATGGGATTGGTGAAAACACCTTCCACTGTAAGGAGTGTTGAATTTTTACCTAGTAAGTGTTTGTTCACTCATGCCTTGGGGTGGACAAGAACACTTTAATAAGTGGTCCCAACCTAATTAAAATGTGAGAATGACTTTATGATAAAGTGACATTTTAATGTGAGTTTGAGTTTATATTTTAAAAGTGACTTTATGGGTATTAATGTGGGTGTGCATTAAATTCTCATTTATTAATTAAAAAGTGTTTTTTTAATGAGGAAATGAGATGGGCCCTAGATCTCATTTAGTTGGCTTTTAATCTAAGCCATTGATCTAGATGTGGAAGTTACTCAAGGCTTGGGAAAGGAAAATGGTCATCAATTGTTCACTTTCACAAGAGAGAATTTTGATAAAGGAGGAGCATGAGAGATTTCAGAGAGTAAATACTAGAAAATATTTCCAAATTCAGGAGGAGGAGAAAGGCACAAATTTCGAGGAGATTGTACCAGCTAATTGTCACGATTCCCAAGGTGATTGTACACCATTTATTGCAGCGATCGTACAACATTAAATGCAAGTTGTATAGTCCGTACAGGCACGGATTTCGAGGCAGGCGTACAACATGAATTTCGAGGTGACCGTATGACACAAAAATTGAGGTCCGTACATAAGGAAGAGTTGGCACAGATCTTGAGGTCCGTATAGTCGCACGTGCAAGGCCGTACAACAGGAATTTCGAGGCATCTGTACAACAGGTTTTTTCAGTGATTGGCACAAATTTCGAGAAGGAAGATAAGTACCGTTGTTTCATTTTGTAAAGTTTTCCTGAAGAAATAAAATATTTCTCTAAAGTACAGGTTTTCCCTTTAGGGTTTTTCTTGGGTCAATTTGACCAAGAATCTGAGTGTTTATTTTCATGTGTGGTTGATTTAAAATTTCTGAGTATGAGATTAGAGCTGCCATAATTTTTTAGAATTCGAAAGATGAAAAGAAATATGATGTGTTTTATGTTTTCAGTTAATTTTATTTTTTATTTTTAATGCACATGCAATGATTAAGTTTGGGCATTAAACCTTATGCTGAATTGAAACTGAAATCGGGTTGGGGGGCTTGAAAATTTTCAAACAAGCATGCGGGCCTTATTTCACCTTGCATGCGTCAATGAGCAATTAGGTTTGCATGCATGCAAAAGTAAAGTCATGCAAACCCTAAAAGCTATATAAGAAGATAAGTTGAACCAAAAAGATATTGAAGTTTATTATTCATTTTTGGAGTTTGGTTTTGAGAGCTCGATAGAAACAACAACAACAACGAGTTTGGGTTGAGAGCATGAGTCCTCAGTCGACAAGTGTTTTTGACAGCGAAACTTATCTTTCCTAATCATTTTCAGAGATAGATCGTCCAGATCTATCCTTGCACTTCACAGGTTTTCACTACCATTGAAGCATCATCACACCTAGACGTAAGAGTCATATTTCAAAGGCTAGCAGTACAAGGATAACGTGTTCATTAGGAAAGAATTCGCTATACAATTGGAATTCTTCAATTCTCTTGCATGTCTCGCCCATTCTCTTTAGAGGGATCATATTACTCTACCATGTGATTTTGGTGACACCTTCTTCCCAACCAGAAAAGATACAAGCAAAGTTGTGTTTAGGGTAAACACAGTAGTTCGACAAGCGGCACCATTCGTGGAGATTACAGAATCTCCAATTATACCTTCATTTTTCGATATTTTGCACATGGGCTCCTACCAAAGGCCGAGTCCGGTTAAGCATGCTACACCCTAAAGTATCAATTCCTACGAGACCAAACCCTAGAAGATCAGACCTAACTTCTGGATCCTCATTGTCATTAGAACAAGCCAGCCCACCACCTGCGTTAAAACCCCTGGTACCCATTCGGTAGGTGTTATGCCTACCTTCCTCATTAATAGAGATACAATAATTATCCTCCTCTCTTGAGAGAATGAATTTATATGTGTGCCCAAGATGAGGATGTGGATGCCTCCCACCTGATGTCTGTTTCAGATGGGCATCTTTCTTATCACAAAGCCTTCTTTTGAATCATAGAGGTTATTGGGCTGCCCGAAGCATAGGATTTTCTTAGAGAAGGATATTTACTCCACCTGCCTTGTAAGGCTGCCGCCGGATGAAACCAGTGAATAGTAGCCGCCAGAGTGTGAGTATGAGTAGCCGCCAAAGTGTTGAAACTAGTGATTAGTAGCCTCGCCACCGAATGAGGGTGATGGTATAAAAAATGGTGGTGATTATTACATATATAGTTATTATATAGTTATTAGTAGTCGGGTCTAACACACACACACACACACACATATATATATATATATATATATATATATATAGAGAGAGAGAGAGAGAGAGAGAGAGAGAGAAGGCGCCCCCTTTTTGAGGAAACCAATTCGCTATTGACCTAAATAGCTTCAAAAGTTTTGATTGTTTCCAGCATTTTCTTCAGAAGGACAAAATTATATTATGTGGAAGGTTACAGCTCACCATTCCCCCTATTGAAAGAGTTATACAGATCAACACAAGAAAGAGGGATGTGTCTCTTGCATGGGCATCTTCACTCACTGAGAAATAATTTGCTAGTGGTTAAGGAAGCCTCAAAATTGATGCATGTTACACCCATATTGTTCAGAAGACTCATCTCATCATATTTAGAAAGCATCAACATCCCTTCCTTCTCTTTGAAGCTATTACAAAGGATAATCCATACAGGGAATGCAACTGTTTTGTATGGGCCTCTAACTTGGGAGAAGTAACAAGTTTTCACCTTAAATACTATTGTATGGCCTGCATGCCTCTTTCTACTGATTCAACTACTCAAGCTATTCATACTGAAGGTTGTCCCAAATATTCATCACTGAAAAATAGACAAACCAGTATAAGTATATTTAGTAGCTAATGTGAATTATTTTAAATGGATTTGGTGCTAGAGATGAAGGAACAACCCACCAACTATTGACCCCGGGCTTAATATGTTAAATGAAGACAAGATTGGGGCAAGGTTGAGAGTTGAGTTAGCTTAGAAAATACACATGATTATGGTCTCTATAGCAAAAGATAACAAATCTGTGTGTGAACAGTGTGTTATCCACTAATTTTGCACTCAGTGGATTTCCAGTGAGCCGCTGAAGTCATTAACAAGCTAGTTGTTCATAGTTATTGCTCAAAAGGTTCCACGGATCATCAAGGCCATTTTTTGGCCTTTTTTTAATAAATACATGTTCATACCCTATGGGTTTTTTTGTAATAAATGTGCTAGCATGGAAATTTTTTGTTAATGGAATTGGCTTCTGATCATTCCATGGTGTTTTTTCCCTTTTCAATTATGCAATGTTGAATAAGCAATGTATACTTTTCGAGTTTTTCATCTCTCCTCCAAAGCTGGAATTTTTGTCTTGGTCGTTAAACCTTGGGACGCTATTAAAGTCCACGTGTCAATGCATATAAGCATGCTAGACATGCTTTTGAGTCACTATGAACATGTACAAGGCCCTCCTAGGGTTTTTAATTTCCTGAAGAAAAAAAAAATTCGCAAAATCTAGCCATTTTTTAATGGTTTAAATGGAAAATTTCAAAATGTAATAAAAGTGTGATCCAGAGTTTGTTTTTGGTGTGGGGATGCTCATTTTCACACTCGAGCATCCTCTTTATCTTGGGACCCACTTTTCCCATGCTCTGGGTGACTAAATTGTCACTTATGGCATTATTTCTCTATCGATGCGACGAAGTGGCAAAAAAATACTAAAATGCGACAAATTGCATTAAAGACAAAAGTCAAAATGTCAAATGAATTCTTATTAAGATGACATGGAAAGGGTGGTGATCCTTTCTCATGTGGTGGGCGAATAAACTAAGGTTTAAAAGCATCATTTTTTAGTAAAGTTTGGAGTGTAGTGAATCACCAAAGTTTGAGGGATGCGCTCTTATTAAAGTTCACGTGGGTGTTATGTCGCGTTGTCTTATTGGCATGGAGTGACTTGGAAGACGATTGCGACACCTTCCTTAATCAAGGGTAAATCTAACTCAAGCAATAAACATGTGATTTGGAGTTGAGTGGAGATGTGGTGGGTCCCTCTTAGTAAAGTGATGCGCCCCTCCCTTTGAGGCTTATGACTTATGCAAGTGGCATTCATTGGTTGGAAGGGTGAGGAATGGTTTTGTGTGATAAAACTAACTCCAATCAATCCCATGAATTACTGTACGAACTAAAGCTCTTACGCCCAGTCCACTCGAGTTGTTTGGTGCATCCACCAGGGGTTTGTAAATCCTATTTAAGCGAGGCCTTCTTCCTCATTCTGACAGAAGCAAGGAACCTCTGCTCTCATGTATTATTTTGCATATGCTATTGGAATAAAGTTGAAGGCTTTGGAGGCTTATGAAGTGTGACTCTATGGGTGCATATTCTTGGTGGATGAGGTGATACTGCTGCTTTTTTTCATGTTTTATTTTTCATAATCGATCTCGCTTAGAAGGTTATCTTAAAGCACGTAGAGTAAATATTTGCAGTTGTCAATTTATTTACTTACTCTTTTACTCTTAGCGATTTAAGAAGGCATGTTTATGAAGTTGTAGCTCATGTTTTTTTATTTATAACCATGAAAAGTATCAGATCTAATATATTTGTTGCAAGTGTGATAGAATTTGTTTGCAGATCATTATCCCAAGTGAAAGGTTGTGCTAAGTTTCATTTCCTTCTCTTGGATTCGGTTTAAAACACTCTTTGTCTCACCTTCAAACTCCAAGCTTTCCAAAAGATTCAAACTTTAGCAGCTGTTTTCTCTTCTCTCTTCAAAACTACAACTTCGTTTTTCTCGGTTACTTGTTCTCACAAGTAAAATCATATTTAAAGGCATATCATAATTATTTACTTGTTTATTGTAGATCTAAGAAAGAGCTTTAATTTTTGCATTGTAAAGCTTAGATCTAAGAGCTAGATTCTTTAGTACTGAAAAGTTGAAATTCATCCAATTTTTATGCAAAGTACTAAAGTTGTAATTTTTATTGTATTTTATTGATTAACCTACTAATCTACAAACATATAGCTGGCTGGTTTTTTCCTTTTCGTGACAGGTTAAGTGGACATGTTGGCAAATTTTTCACCTCTCATTCCCCTTTTTTAGGCGAGCTTTGTAAGCCTTTTTTTATCACTTTGCAAGATCAAAAGGCAGACCCATTCATAAAAATCGCATTGTAACAAAGTTAATAAAAAGCAAGTGGGATTACAGCTACCACAACCCCCTTCTCCCATTTGGGGGAAGCATGTATCTGCTTGATTTTCTCATTTGCTTTTTATCTGCATAGTACTTAGATTAGGTTTATGTGATTAATAATAAAAGTAGATCAAGTAGCTGCTTTCATTTTGGTTAAATTGAATACTAACCCAACAACGATATACTGAACTACCTGTAAGGAAAAAAGCTAAGTAGCCAGGGTACTCGGGTACTGGGACGGGTACAGGTACGCCAATTTTTGAAATAGGGTAGTTGGGTACGTCGGGGTACTATATATATATAGAATTTTCAAGTTTAAATTATAATTAATTATTATATTAATATGTAAAATTTTTAACAAGTAACACACATTTAACATTGGTATTGCATATCATTGTTGCAAAACTCGGCCTCGGCAAAAAGTCGGCGAGGGTCTTGATTACAACTTCTCGGTAACATCGGCGAAAAAATCGGGAAAAATCGGCAAAAGTCGACAAACATTAAAAAATAGAAAATACATGCATTTGTTTTAGAATTTTAAACATATAAAGCAATAATAACATCAGAAAAACATATTGGAACATAAATATGAAGAAAGCACTGATATATATATCATCATCATGTAGTCATGCCAAATATAAAACGATACATCAAAGTTGATACTGAAGTCTGAAAGTCTGGAACATCATAGTTGTCCAATCAAGGACTCAAAAGTTTATAAAGTTTAAACAATACAAAATGACATCACATATATAAAACTAGCATCTAGCTATCTAATATCAATGCCCTCTTCCCCTTTTACGGGAAAATATCATGGGTCTCTTGTTAGGCCTGCCCCTAGCACTAGAAGTAGCAGTAGAAGATCTAATACTCGACGCTGAGTGATGGATGGAGGACTAGATATATCAAGCGGTGCAGAAGGTGGTGGCGATGCCTCCATGGTGCCTCCGAACACTTCCTCCTCCTCCTCCTCCTCCTCCTCCTCCACTTGCCCCTCCTCTTGTGCCTCCTCTAGCCATGCAGGTGCCTCCTCCATGATAGGAGTCTCAATCTCGACCCTCCACTTCAACAATATATCAATATTTTCCAAGGAGATGGCATTTGCATCAGGTTCTTTCTGTATCTGTGCCATCCACAAGCGAAGGTTGTAATGAACATACACCAAGTCATTAAGACATGTGAACTCCAACCTGTAAGAGGGTAGTAAAAAAAATTTAGAGTCTAGAGGATCGTAGATTCATAAATTGCATTAAACATTTAAATGCAATTGCTTTGTTCAAATTCTAAGTTCTAAGTTTCTAACCTTCTCCGTCTCTTTGCATGTATTTTTTCAAATACACTCCAATTTCGCTCACATCCTGAAGCTGTACAGGTTTGGCTAAGGATTCTGATGGCAAATTTCTGTAAATGCGGTGTCCTCACACCATAGGTTCGCCACCAAGTGGCTACATGTCACCAAAGTTCAAACAAGAAATAAATATAAATAAATCATAATTCATCTTTCAAATAAAGGTGAAAACTTAAAAGTTAAAACGGTCTAATAAGTTAATAATTTACCTGGCATGAATTCGGTCCTGTCACGAATAGCATCAGCAAAGCCAAATACTCTAGCACCATCCCAATACACCTCTATCTCGCGATTGACTGCATTGCGAGTGTCATAATCAGGTATCATCCTCTGAATACAAGTGAGAAGCCCCTCCAAAACCTCACCATCAAAATCAAAATTGCATTTGTAGGCAAATGCGGGGTTGAGGAAGAGTCCTGCTGCATGAATGGGTCGATGAAGCATCCCAGTCCATCGAGTATCAATCAACTCCCATAACAACATGTGCCTGTCATGCCCTGGGGTACCCTTTCCCACATGGAAATTTCGAATGGTCTCTTTGGCCCTATCCATGCCCTCATATAAATAGCCCATTGCGGGCTTATCACCATCAACAAGTTGCAGAACCCTCACTAAAGGTTCACTAACCGAGCACACTTTCTCCATTTCTTCCCAGAAGGCATCATTGTACACCAGCTTGGCAATGGTTTTCCCATCCTCTCTCCTGCTGTAAGCACAATCACGCCACTCATCACAAACAAACATTTGCTTCAACTCAAACTGACATTGAAGCAAAGACTGAAGAGTAATAAATGTGGTGGCAAAACGCGTGATTGCAGGACGCTTCAACTCCTTGTTTTTGGTGTGCCTCCTCATGAGACTAAGAACAAAACCATGGTTGTAAATGAACTTAGGGATGACCCTAGCTTGATCAATCACCACCTTGATAAAGGGAATTTTCTCCATATCCTCCAACATCAAATCAATGCAATTAGCAGCGCATGGAGTCCAAAACAAAGAGGGATACCTATCCATAAGCATCCTGCCAGCAGCCACATAATTAGCTGCATTATCTGAAATAACTTGCACAACATTGTGTGCCCCAATACCCTGGATGAACCCATCCATCAACTCACATAAAAGTGCCGCATCTTTTACATGTGCCAATGCATCAACTGATTTCACAAACATGGTACCTCTAGGACAATGTACCAAGAAGTTGATAAGGCTTCTACCCTTACCGTCTGTCCACCCATCTGACATGACTGTGCATCCAGTGCTCTCCCATGACTGCTTGAACTCTGCCAACCTAGCATCGATGTCCATCTTTTCTGCTTGAAGGATTGGGCCTCACAACTCCTCAAAGGTGGCACTTTTATAACCTGGGCCAACTACTACAATGGCATCACACATCAGCTGCCAAAATGGATTGTTTTTAACAATGCTAAGAGGTATGTGACTCCAGTAAAGACACCTTCCCATTACCCTGTCTGCTTCTACCTTTTCTGATTTCTTTATAACTGACTTGATAGAAGGTTGTGAGCCTGGTCCAACATAATGGGATGTGTGCCCCGCCCTCCCATGAGGTGAAGCTGTGGAGCCCCTCCCACTACCCTCACCGATAGTGGTAGATATAGATGCACCTAAACTTCTTGCTTGGCCAAAAGCTGCAAGCTCAGCTTTGTTTGCATCGATCTCATCCTTCTTTCTCATTTTTTCATGGATGGCATCATCGGCAACTCTCATGATTTCTGGGGTCACTGCAGTACAAAGGCCAACATCATGGCCAAGTAGTTTGGCTAAATGGTATTTCAACCTGTTAACCCCTCTCGACATGTGACGCCCACATAATTTGCAAGTCAAATTTTGCCTATTGTTGCCATCCTCGGGCTCACCATACTGCCAAAATGGGTCCAATATCTTTGGCATTTTTGCAATTGGAAATTTGGAATGCTTCAAGCCTTCAACTCAAATGCAACCCTAGGGCACAAAAAAAAAAAAATTACATTAAACTCCATTGAAAAATAATAGCAACATTCTAGCTTAAAAAATCATACCTTTAAATTTAGATTTTAAGCCATGAAAGATAAGAAGAAGAGGGTGGCTAAGAAGTAAAAAAACAAGCATCCTATTTTCCATTCTAATTTTTTAAAACCCCCATTTACATTGGGACTGTTTTTCATTTTTTGGGGCATGGAAATCAATGGCAAAATAGTAAAAACAAATAGCAAAGAAATAGACAAGAAATAGGCAACGAAATAGTAAAACAAATATGCAAGAAATCTTTCAACCAGTCCATAGAAAAGATAGAAAAACAATGGATAAAATGCACATACCTTTAACACTTGCTCCACAAAAATCGTTGGTTGAGATGCTAAATGGTGTTTGAAAGCCTCCAAAGGTGTTGGTGGTCTCCTCAAGCCCTTCTCCTCCACTTCCAACAAGCTCATTTGCCAAATGAGAAAAAAAAAACCACGTTTTCCCTTTACTAGGCCGCGGATTGCCTGCCTAGGCGATTTTTTTCTCTGACTCGCGCTTTTTCCTCAAAAATCGCGATTTTTCCTAAGAAATCGCGCCTCCACAATTTTTTCAAAAATCGCGATTTTTCTGATTTCTGTCGTTTTTTCGGCGATTTTTTCAAGCTTGTTGCATATTATTTCAAATTACATATATGATATTGATATTGATATTGCACAAGTGTACAAAGCAAGGTTCGTGGTTTGCCTCAGAAAGAATAGACTATGGCATGACATACTTTATTGACCAGATACACTTCTCTAGTAGAGGTATATATCGAGCAAAGAACCACTTGTACAGAATATGCTTTGTACGAGCTCACAAGGAACCCATAGAAAAGCACATCCAGGAGCTTGACGGATCACCTAGAGTGATGAATATTTTAACCTTTGCTACAAGGTTGAAGATGGAAACCTACAGAAGACAACAAGTTAGATGGGTGCATTAGGAACTTTTCGACAAAGTTCAAGATAAAGTGATCTTGGTAAACTGAGATAGATACATAGTAGCAGAGAGTGCTACCTGTCACTCTAGTACAAAATGAAGAAGGAAGATGATGCTCCGCTTCAGGGGGAGTGACTACAGAAGAACTTTGAGTTTGACATAGTACGACATGATGGACAGCTTCCTGATGGATCGAGACTTTACCAAGAGTAAAGTGGGTTCCAACCTTCAAGGTTGAATGCGGAAGACTAGGATATGCCGATGACCTAACAGGATGATGGAAAAATACCAGAATGATGTTTGGGATATAGTAACCAAACCGGAAAGCAAGAGGGTGGTATCCTCCAAATGGATCTACAAGATAAAACATGCAGTTGACGAAAGTATAGAAAATACAAGGCAAGATTCGTGACCAGAGGTTTCTCTCAGAAAGAGGGAATTGATTATGAAGAGACTTTTGCACCTGTAGCAAGGTATACTTCAATTAGAGCTATCATGGCACTTGCATCCATGATGAAGTGGGACTTACACCAGATGGATGTGAAGACAACCTTCCTAAATGGTGTGATTGAAGAAGTATACATAGAACAGCCACAAGGATTTGAGGTTGAAGACAGACGAACTCACGTATGCAAGTTGAAGAAGGCCCTGTATGGCCTGAAGCAAGCTCCCAGAGCTTGGTATTGAAGGATAGATAGTTTCCTGATGAGCATGGGCTTTGCCTAGAGTAAAGCCGATCCTAACTTTACTTCAAGGTTATAGAATATGAACTTGTCATACTATTACTATATGTGGATGATCTATTTTTGACAGACAGATTGTAGAATGCAAGAAGAAGCTCGTTGAAGAATTTGATATGAAATACCTTGGCCTAATGCATTATTTCTTAGGTCTGGAAGTATGGAAGAACTCAGAAGGAATCTTTCTCAATCAAGGAAAGTATGTAGTGGAAGTTTTTAAAAGATTTGATATGTTGGAATGAAAAGCCATGGCCACACCCATGGATTGCAACCAAAAGTTGTTAGCTAATGACTCATCAGAGTTAGTGGATGTGACTCAATACAAACAGATTATTGGGTCGTTGATGTATCTAACCAATACCAGACCAGATATTTGTTTTGCTGTGAACACCTTGAGTCAGTATCTAGTTCAGCCTAGACGGGTTCACCTGATAGCTACAAAGCATGTGATGAGATATCTGAAAGGGACTATAGACTTTGATCTATACTATGATGGAAACCATGATTACAGATTGTATAGCTATACAGATGCAGATTGGGCTGGAAGTGTCTCAGACAGAAGAAGCACATCAGGTGGATGTTATTGTTTGGGGTCTGCTATGAGTTCATGGTTTAGTAGGAAACAGTCCAATATTGCTGTTAGCATGGCTGAAGCAGAATACATAGCAGCTTGCTTTGCTATTTGTGAAGCCATATGGCTTCAGAAGGTGATGTCAGGTTTATTGGATACCATAGTGATTCTATGTGATAACTAGAGTTGTATAAAGATGACAGAAAACCTAGTGTTCCATCGAAGCACATAGAAATTCGGTATTTCTACATACGAGATAAGATACAGATGATGATGTTTCAGTATTCCCATATTGAAGATATAGATGATGTTTCAGTATTTACATACTGTAGATGCAGATGATGGTGATTCAGTATTTCTATACTGAAGATACAGATGATGATGCTTTCAGTATTTCTATACTGAAGATATAGATGATGATGCTTTTAGTATTCACATACTGGAGATACAAATGATGATAGTTCAGTATTCACATACTGGAGTTACAAGATGATGATTCAACACTGATGTGTTGACGAAGCCTGTGTCTTGGGTAAAGTTTGAACACTTTCGAGACAAGCTTGGTGTTGTTCGAAAAGACCTTCCTCGAAAGGGGGAGCAATGATGTTGCAGTGGGAGTGTATCATCCTTGGACATTTGTCCTAAAGTGATCCGTAGACTTATGTCTCTGAGAATGAAGAGCGATTGTATCATCGCCGAACTTCGGTTCAGAATGGATCTGGTGGCTTCGGTCCTCGAGAATGTGGTGGGATTGTATCATCTCTGAACTTCGGTTCAAAACAGATTCAGTGGCTTCGGTCCTCAAGAATGTGGTGGGATTGTATCATCCCTAAACTTCGGTTTAGAATGGACCTGGTGGCTTCGGTCCTTGAGAATGTGGTGGGAGTGTATCATCCCTGAACTTCGGTTCAGAACGGATCCGGTGGCTTCGGTCCTCGAGAATGTGGTAGGATTGTATCATCCTTGAACTTTTGTTCAAAACGGATCCAGTGGCTTCGGTACTCGAGAACGTGGTAGGATTGTATCATCCTTGAACTTTGGTTCAGAACGGATTCGGTGACTTCGGTACTCGAGAACGTGGTAGGATTGTATCATCCTTGAACTTTTGTTCAGAACGGATCTGGTGACTTCGGTGCTCGAGAACGTGGTAGGATTGTATCATCCTTGGAACTTTTGTTTAGAACGGATCCGATGGCTTCGGTACCCGAGAACGTGGTAGGATTGCATCATCCTTGGACTTAGTCCTAAAGTGATAGGGAGTGATTATCCCGTAATTGAATCTGGTAACTTCGGTAGTCGAGAATGTGGTGGGATTGCATCAACCCTAGACTTTAAGTCCAAAAGTGATCTGAAGACTTTTGTCTTCGTACTGTGGATTGCAGGTTGTTGCTGATGATGATGATGTTACTGATCGAAAGATCAGAGTGTGATGATGATGATGTTACTGATCGAAAGATCAGAGTGTGATGATGATGATGATACTGATTGAAAGATCAGAGTGTGATGATGATGATGATGCTGATCGAAAGTTCAGAATATGATGATGATGACGATGCTGATCGAAAGTTCAGAGTATGATGATGATGATGATGCCGATCGAAAGCTCAGATGATGATGTTGCTGTTCGAAATAATGTTGTCGATCGAGCGGTCAAAGTGTTGTTGCTGCTAAAGTTTGAAGATGAAGACTATATGTTGAAGATAATGAAAAGATTCCAATGATTTATAGATGTATCACCCTGATGATGATGTTGATGATGCCCTCTCTCTCCTACTATTGTTGTTGTAGAATATCCTTCTCGTTAAGGGGGAGTGTTGAATTAATGTAACTTCGAAGAATATTCTAAATATATATATTTTTAGTGGTCCCCGATGTTCCTATCAAGAGAATCACTCGTATTTCTTTGTACCCCGATGTTCCTATCGGGAGAATTAATAAGAGTCATGAGGAAGTCCCCTCCGTTGTAAGTCGGGTCATTAGTACCCCAGTTGTGGTTACTCGAGCCTACAGAACTAGGTTAAATGTCAAGTGAACGAAAGAATATAAATAGAGGTGAGGTGCTTCTCATTTGAACACTCTCACATTCACTTGTGTAGCGCATAAGAGAGAGAAAGAAAGAGTTGTAGGTGGAGAAAGAGGAGGATCAATCTTTTGGGTTTTACCTTTTTATCTTTTGGGGCATCTATATTGAGGAAGCTTTTGTTGGGTTTTTCCCTTTAGGGTTTTCCCAGGATAAATCTTTGTGTTCTTTTTTGTGTGGTTGTGCTTATTTATCTTTTAGTGATATTTTGGCTTATGGTTATGTTTTTATGATGCTAAATGTTTTAAGATTTGATATAACCATTAAAAACTTAACAAGGTTCCCATGGCTCGATTGAAAGAGTTGATCTTTATATGTATCTCCATCTGCTCACTCTCATCAGGGACCATGCGCTCTAGGCACTCATACAAGCCGTCTTTGACCTCACCTATTACATCATCGCCTAACTGAATTTTTTAATGATACCTTGGGTTCAAGAAATACCCAGCTGCATGTATAGGGCGATGGAGTTGATTGATCCATCTGTTGTCAATAATCTCCCAAATAGGGCCATACTTGGCCACTTTGCCTTTGTAAGTTGCCTTTTTTTGCTCCTTTGCCTGATCCATAGCCTCATAAATGTAACCCATGGCCAATCTTTCCCCATTTACCAACTGCAACACCTTCAGAAGGGGCTTAGCAATTTTCACAACCTTTGTTGTTTTTTTCCAAAATGCACTATCATTAACTTTCTTTTTGGTTTCTTTTGCACATTTCCTACGAGCCCAGTTAGATGAAATCCATTCATTACATGAAAACATCTTTTGCAAGTTCTCCTCTTGGGAAATGAGAGATTGCAGTGTTAAGAAGTGAGTTGCAAATACCGTGATGGAAGGCCTAACAAGTTCCTTGTTCCTAGTGTTTTTTCTCATCAGTTTCAGGACCTATGAATGGTTGTAGATATACTTTGTAATGTTCATGGCCTGCTCTATAACATCCTTAACCCAATCTTGTTTGCTTATATTTTTGTTATCACCAACCTTGTAGTTTCCTATATATGATGGATCCAGGATGGATGGTAGAGGGGCAAGCAACTAAGGAGGTGGAACCAAGACTGCCTAGACTCCCAAATGGATGGTTGTTACGCCAATCAAGGCAGCCTTCGCTTTATGTTATCTAAGTCCGAGACAACAAAGGGGGATACCCAGATCCACTCTCGACAAGAGAGATCAGACCTAGACACCAGATCAAATCAAGTAGGCTTGAGGTACGTAAGGTGTAAGGTAATTAAAGACCCTAGATCTATGGGAGATAATACTAACTGGACCAGGGCTTTGGATGAGGGCTTCAGTCGTATGAGGGCTGATCCAAAGTGAAATACAAGTGACCTATGGGGGTAATACTAGATCTAGGGTTGAGGTACTAGCAACTGATGAAGATAATCGTTGCCTTGGGGAATGTAACCGAGATAGGGTGAGTAAGGACAGAGTTGGGACTGTCTAGTACCAAAGGGATAGACTCAATGAGAGATATGACAATGTCAGATTACCTAACTCACCAAGGAGCAGTCAACTTTCAGGGGAAAGAGGTCAAGAGTGGGCTAGCGCTAGGCTTGGAGATCAGTGCTTGTTGGGCCTTGGGCAATGGAGTCAGTATTTGCACAGCGTTAAAGTGGAACCACTAGGGATATGCCTTGATCTATGGACCCAGGAAAGTGTTTGGCCCAAAAAATTCAGTTTGCAAGGGAAACCAGCAAAAAGAGGGCTAGTGCTAGGGTTTGGAGAGGCAGATCTGCAGATCTAGGACAACCAGGAGACTATCAGCTCAGCGTTGGAGGAGAGATGAGATCAGAATGGCCTAATCTACATACCCAAGTTAGAAAATTTCAGAAAAAATCAAATCTAGAAAAGTCAAAATCTGATGAGGGAAGCTAAGATGCTGAAAGTCAGTTTTTTAGATCTAGGGCTACTTAGCAGGAACTAGCTTAGCGTTGGGGGTGTTCTGGAGTGAGGGACACCTGATCTACAAACCCAAGTGATTATTTTTTGAAAAAAGTCAAATCTAGAAAAATCAAAATTTTAGTAGGCGCGCTAAGGTTGGAGCAGTCAGAAAGTCAGATCTAGGGCGAACCAGTCACAATCTGGATAGCAGTGAAGACGATTTGGTGAGAGGGATGCCCAATCTACAAAACTCAGCAGTGGTTTGTTCAAAGATCAAGCGGTTCCCTGATTAAGTATTCTTTTGGATTTTTATTATTTAGGAGTTTTTTCAGAAAATTTGAAGAAAAGCAGGTACAATGGATTGAGATCTGAAAGAGAAGAGACTGGCCTGTAGATCCTACCTGGAAATGCTTGTAGATGCCTTGATGATGATGATCCCCGCCATCTCGATCAATTCTGGAAAATATGAGTAGGTTCTAGGACCAACGTTATGCTCCAAGTGACCAATGCACCCCCTATCCTGCATAAACAAACGTCAACAATATCAGATTTGCTGTATCATGAAAGAAAAGCGAGATCTACAAAAAAGTAACAAGATGTAATTATAGATCACAATGAAGCTAATGAAAACCCCCTGATACAAGACGAAGACAATTCAAGCGAGTTGAGGTCCCCCTGTAAAAACGCTCCAGTTGAAAACGCCCTTTTGTAGACAAGACAATGATTGCGAAAAAAGAGATAGATCTCACACAATATTCCGAATGCTAGGAAGCAAGAGACTTTCCAATCACCACTGAAGAACATCAGAGGCAAAGCAGATCCAAAAAATATCCACAAAAAATCTTTCTATTATTCAGATTCAAGAGCCAAAGACCCCTTACAAATGAGAAGCTCTCTCCTTTAAATAGAAATGAGAGAACTAAAACCATAACCACTTTCAAAACGAGTGGCTAAGATTAAAAGATATAAGTGTTCTAATCAATGGTTGAGATGAGCTCAACATACAATACATGGATCAATATAACCATAAAGTACCAAAGTGGACTAAATCACCCATAAAGAGGGTACTCCACTCAACAAGAAATAAATGAAGCACATGGTGGGTCCATGGAGTGTTAACGAACTCCCTCTGGGTGCCCCATGGCACAATGAAATAATATAATATTTTAATTTTTTTGCTTTGTGCCTCCTTGAGGAAATCGTGCGCCTCCCAAAAGCTCCAGAAAATAATATAAAATGCCCAAAAAATAGGTGTGGGCCCAATCAAGTGCTGCAACTGCTGGAGAAGGTGCGGAGGACGTCACACTCATCATCATGACTCGTCCCATGTCATTTCCTTGCCTCAGTAGCCCAAATCGATTTCTTCAATAGCCATTTAATCATTTTTTAATCTGCCTCAGGAAACGTGAACCTACCAAAACAGCCTCCTAGGGTGCCTGCGTTGTCAAACTGAGCCCACTACTCTCCCTGGGATTGGGGTACTATGGTACAATCAAGTGGTTGCACCTCCTATGCCCCATACAACGCCCTAGGAGATCCCAATAAAACATCTTCCTGCTCAGACACATCATCCTGTGAAGCAAAACTGCATCAGAAAGGTAAAATGAGCTTGATCATCTTTGCAAGTGCCTGGAACTGAAAATAAGCTATCTCCACTAGACTCAGAGACTCCAAATCCATCTAGGGTGCATACTCATACCCTTACCAGGTTTCTGCCTGATCATCAACAATATCCAATAAACAATATAATCACTTATAAATGACCAGATACCAATAATATAACTCAGGCTATCATCAATCTGTTGCAAGTGTTACAAGGCTAAGAAATGCTCTACAAATCATTTAAGTAACATTCATAACAAGTAGCAATCACCTCACTGGCAGTACATCAACCAAATACATATATAGGGTTTTATTTATTATTTACTCAGACCAGACTTTCAGGACTATACTCACTTCATAGTTGTAGTCAATTTGCTAGTGAAGGGTGAAGGATGAAATTGACAAGGCTAGGGTAAAGGATGACTACCAACTTAACATCATGACACTTCGGATATGGGAAGGGAATACTCACTATAACCACATGCTGGACAAACAACAACACAGGGAATGGCAGTGCCTCACAAATGGTTGAGTTGTTCAGAGAGTGCTTATTCAACTTAGGCATCATGTCTACATCAAGTTTGATCCAAGTTCATTATGATCGTCAGTTTTATTTCCATGGCCTTTTTGGCCTATATGACCTTGGACTTCACCAATGCTTAAAAGCACAACTAACTGTAGCTTTCATCTCGGACATATTCAAATTTATAAGGTCAGCAATATTTGGATATAGCATATATTTAACCATTGCTTTTGGGACCTTTTCTTATACCCTTCGTGGAGTATTTTAGCATTTCATTGCTCTTTCCCTTTGCTTGTATATGTTAAGAAACACATTTTAGAATTTACATTTTCCTTGGGCGCATATATAAACAGTTCCAATATAAGTAGTACATGAGCTTTCAGTTTTAGCGAACAACATCTCAAGTGACTATGGGGAGTTCTACACAGTGCCAAACATCAGGACAACCGACCAGAATGATTTAGGCATACAATCCAACTCACCAAAGGCAAGTTCTGTCACCAACTCAGAGCCAAGACACACTATAAACAGGAAGGTTTGTCCAACAAAGGTTCTAGCGGGGAAAAGGTCCTCCATGCCATAAATCAAGTAGTAAGTCAGGTTAAAAACAAAACTGGAAGGTAATAAATGGGTGGAGACAGTGAAAGATAAAGCCAACACTAGCAAGCCAAAGAATGGTGGGAATGACTACCTCTATTCTCCCTAGGGAGGGTAAAACCAATGAGTATAGATCAGGAACTTCCAAGTCTAAGTAGGGACACCAATACATAATACAAATACATCCAAGTCCATATATTTATGACCGCCAGATCATGACACTAAATGCCAGTATATGTCATAGAGATGACTATAAGAGCAATGATAACCATAACACAATAAAATAAATGTTGAGTCATAATCATGCATATAATCCATTTGAACCATCATATATCCAATGAGAAAGCACTGATATAAATCTGGGCATCAATAATTGCTCTGTAAATGACTAAATGGCTACATCAGTCCTCAAATTTGAGTGTCCTAAGACTCAGTCCTGACATGGGAGAGTACAATAGTCCATAACAACATAATGATCTGTCAAAACTGCTCATCTTAGCATCTCATATGTAAGAGATCTGACTGAGAAATGTATTGTATTTGAAAAATAGAATATGGTAGCCTGGCTACTATATATGTGATCACATCTAGCTCCAGTTGGGATAAGTGCTCTGCTGAAAAGAGCGCTTGAGAACCAAAATCTCTGGTCCTCGCACTCTGCTTCTCGCATCTTCGATCAATCCCTCCATCTCTGCAACTGCTACCGAAATTTCACTAACTACCTGCAGCATGTCCAGAGCTATACCAAACTCACAGACCGGTCGTCAGAACCATATGTGGATAATATAAAGTACTACTACTGAAAATGCATGAAAATTGAAAAGCAGAAAGTAAATCTAATCTATAACCATAACTTTTAAGAAAGTTTGATTTTTTATTGTGCAGGAAAAAGAAAACAAACTCAAGACTAAACTAAGAGCTTCAAAAACGAGCTTCAGGTAAAGATGCAAGATTCTTCACTACTGCCGAGAAGACTTATTCAATCCGACCTACCCTACTCTAACCAGTTTAGACAAGTGTTAGGTAAAATCATAAATCCAATGTAACCACTTGCTGAACGAATCTACTGAGCTTTCTTTATAGTTAATGATACAACAAATCAACGATGGCTTGTAAGTAATGTGAATGAAAGTTGAAGCCATTATAACTTGTTTTTTGAAAATTGAAGAAAGATATGGATAAAGTGAAATGAAATCATGTTAGGGATGAAATCGATTGTTGCAAACTTCTTCCACCCATAGATCGATAGGATCATGAAAGGTATGCAAGTTTGTTCTTGATGGAAGAAGACAATATGATTCATGACTCGGCCACTCCTAACAGTTCTTTGTTTTCTCCTCTACCCTACTAGGACTTTCAATTCTATTCACTCCAGAAGAAATGGGAGAATCAAATGGAGACAAGTTGTAATGTAATGAAACTGTGAATGAGATCAAGCCCATTTCTTGTTTAAAAATGGAGAAAAGATGAAATTGATCTTTATACACTTTCTCCAGCCATCCATAATATAGATTTACAAATTGAAAAAAATTATTCATTACGGATGACTGAGAAGAGACATGAAGTGCATTTTCCCCAACTACGTGATAATGCTTAAACTCCTGATTCAAAATTTTGAAAGTAACAACTTGATTAAACGACAAACCCATACAAGAAGATTTGAAGAGTTGGGACAGGAGGGTGGATTGAAAGTTTTCTCCCATAATCGGAATAATTGATCTCAGAATTTGATGAGAAGAAAGAGCATTTAAATTAATTCCAGGAGTGATTTCAAGATTCAAAACAAGGTCAGTATCCACACATTGAACCAACATATTCTAATTAAGGATTGGATGAAGAATTCTATCGATACTATTAGGACAAGGCTCTTCATTGCAATGCCCTTGATCAAGTTCACTTATAATCGTATCATCATGCGATTGTTCTTCTTAAAGCTCTAGATAAGGAAAACATCAATAAGCTAGGTTTCAGTTTTTCTATCACTCTTACAGGCATGCTCTTCAATCACAATATGACCACAAGATTGCTCTTCAATGGAAGTTTTATTAATTTCAACCTTTTCTTTATCTGTAGTGATATGATCAAGTGTTGAATCTAGATTCGGATAGGTTGGACACTGACTCAAATTGTCATCAATTAGGCAATGACTATGGAGTTGCTCTTTTAAAAGCTCTTTAATGACCTCACCAATGGAAGGCTCAACTAAAGATGTTTCTTGATGGTGCATGTTAGGTTCCCTTCCACGGATCAGATCCAGGATTTGCTCTGTGACTGCTTCAGGTAATAATAACATAGTATCTCGTATGATTTGATTGATATCCCTCTTAGTTTCAACATGAGGTTTTGAAACATTTTTCTCGAAGCACTCTGTAACATTCTTATGGATTGCAAGCATACTCATAATTTGGAACATATCAGGAGAGGAATGGTCCAATTGAGAAAGCACATTGTCAATATATTGATTATCAAAGGCACAATCATTGCTAGACTAACACTCTAAAATTTTATCAATGTTCCTACTCCAACTATTAATTAACAAATCTGTGAACATGTCCTACCCCGTGATGGATCTTGGTGCTAAATGATCAAACCATAGGTGAACATCCTCTTGCAAGGATTCTCCTAAGGTTGGCATATAAACATCTTCATTGTTTGCACCTCTAGATTCCATGTAATCCCACAGAATATCTAGATGACTTTCAATAGATATATCCTTATTTCCATTGAATTGGGGCACCCTCTTAGTGTAATCGTTTGGCATAGGATGAGTTGATAATAAAGTGAGCGAGCAACACTAAAGGGGATATCTAAATCATACCACCGTCTAGCAATGTACTCATAAGCAGCTTCTTTGCATTGCTTTTTCCAATGCTCTTCTAAGGTGGACTGAATTTGGGTCAATTGAACTTGAGATTGAGAGGCATTGGCAATTGCAAAGGAAGGGGAAGGTGTTGAAAAATAGTGTTGAAGGGTCTTCTTATTTTTAGGCTGAATATCACCAATGTTTGGACGAGATGGAATAACATACTGGAAGGGGTCCTTACCAACAAAAGAAGGGGCAGAGGAAGAGCCTTCAAATTCATTTAACTCGGACCTCCTCATAGTGGCATTGGCAAGCTCTCTCTTCCTCCCTATCTCATCTTCTATCTCTTTCTTCCTAGCCTTATCTTCTTCAAATTTTTTAACTGATTTAGCAAATCAGCTCTTATCCCTCCAATTACTTCATTTGGTGCCTCACATGGGAGAACTTGGCCTCTTATTCCAGCCAAATGTTGCTTCACCCTATGAATTTCTCCCCCATGTATATGTTTGTTGCAATATTTGCAAAAGACTTCACCATCAACATTCTCAACATGGGCCCATGTAGCGTCTTTTGCTCTTGGAGCCATTGTTAAAATGCAAAAAAATGAATAAACAAAGAGTCTGAGGCAGCAAACTCCAGTCTCCTTCGCGTTGGGAATAAACCAAGTTCAAATAGTCTGAGGCAGCGAGGCTTTGAGCAATAAACAAATTAACAAACAGTCTGAGGCTAAGCTTGAGCACTCAGCAAACTCTCGTCTCCATGCTAGCTAGTGGCTGCAAACTCCAAAGTTGTCCAAACTCCAAACTCTTGACTCTCTCTTTCACCGACGACTGTAGCAGAAGACAAGAATCCACGTTTTAATTGTTGAGTGAAATGTGAGGGAGGGTGGGTATGTTTTATAGCTTTAGAATTTGTTTAGGGTTAGGTAGTTAGTTAGGTTTGAATTTCTTTTTATAAAAAAACCAAATTTTAGCTTTTTTTTGGTCACGCGGATTCTTGGTTGTGTTTCATTAGCTAGCCGACCAACTAGTTACGAGACTGGTCGGCTAAGGCTGGTTCGACAATGAACCAACTGGTTTAGGTTCCGAGCCAGTCAGTTCATTGCCGAATCGGCCTCTGGTCCGGTTTAAGGCCCAGTCCGAGCCGTTGAGGCCATTAGACGGTCTGGCCGACCGGTTTCGGTTCTGGCTCGGTCGAGTTTAAAAACACAATGTTTTTAGCAACACTATTTTATTTGACTCCATTGGCACTGATCTACATTTACACGAATACTCTTCATTTGCTTATTATTAGTGTATTTGTTATCACACAGTGTAGCTACCCACTAAAGGTATCCCATCCGGGGCGGTAGAGGTGAGGTAGCTAACCGGTGACACCGTAAGGGCCTCGTCCACTACGGATGAAGGCTAGTTGTCACATTGAACGGGCTCTTGTCACTTTAGATCAATCCGGAGAATGACCAAGGGGGAGACCCTACTAGCCTAAGAGGTTAGGGCACCTACTCAAGACACTCCTATGGTTTGACAATGTATAAGAAAGGAAAGATAATGAGTGGATAAGACTATATCTATCGAATTAGAGTGGTATGGAGATTAGGGCCAAGTTGGGGAGGCTTAGTCAAGATAGAAAATAACCCAACTTGAATGATATTGTACCACAACTAAGTTAAGGAAGTAGATCTATTGAGATCTATCCAAATCAATGAAAACCCTAAAGCGACCCACCTAGGGTTTTAACTTTTTGCATAAGTGGACAAAGTGGACCCAAAGAGTAGACCAGGGCATGAGATGACTAGATCGGGGTGCTTAAGTTTTGGATCTATGATTTTTAGGCGGGTCCAAGCATACCCATCTGACATATCTGAAGAAAAGACCACCCACCTAAAGAGGGTGCCCCCACCTAGAGTGACTAGTACTAGATCCTAGGGAAAATGGACTCTGATTTACGTGAAACTTGAGATCTATGGTTTATTCGTTAATCTTCAAGTAGGTTTTGATGGTCGCCATCAAAAACTCACCGGATCTATCAGATCTACAAAACTAGGGTTTTAAGAAAGAGGGTTTGGTTGTGACAATTGGATCAAATCCCGAAAAAATAAAATATATGCAGTTGTACCTAGAAATACTTGCGACTAACCTTGTATGACGATGATCTCTCCTTTCCGATCAATTACAAGCATTTTCTATGCCTCTTCCATTGAAATCGCTACCTCCTCTCAGATGCCAACCTCTCCCTCCTCCTGCAAAAGAGATCTGCTATGAGAATTGATTTACAAAAGGATAGATGAAATGACGAAGAAATATTAATCAAAGAACATCAAGATGGTCGTAAGACACAATAAAGATGCTCCCCGAATCCAAGACGATTTGAGACGACGAAATGGAGCTTAGTCACAATAGCGCCCCTACCCAAATGCTTCCTTCACCAGATGGATGGCAACCTGCACAGATGGATCTGGGACCATGATAGTATGGTACAAACGACTGCCTGCACCCCAAGAATCCCTTTAACGCCCAAGGAGAACAAAGCAACATCAAAATCCACATGTACAAACCATAATGTCACCTGGGTCATATACCTGCACTAAATCTGAAACCAATCTGAAGATCACTGGAACAACTGCTACTGCTACATATCATGGGCAATATAACAATCTCTTATTTGGGTCCTGAAAGAAAAATGGCTAACTTAATCATCAAATCTGAGGTCATGAGGCTCAATCATGGCATAGAACTGGTCAATCTGGATACTCTGGATCTGCTGAAAGTGGGAGATCATCACCTCTGGCTCATCATCTGCTGATCTCATAGTAAAGGGTTGGCTGAAAGAACTACTCAGTACTGCTCAGGAACAAAGGTATCCCAACGACTATATATGTGACAACAGTATCATTGTTGCTTAAACCTTGTGTGCTGATGTTATTTAACGCTATTGAAGTACTTTTTATATTTGCAATTATCTTGATTCAGTATTACGATTCTAAACAACTCCTAACAACCACTTCATCCATAACTATTAAACTTCAAGAGCCTTAGAAACCCTTTCGTAGGGACTACCCCCCTTGGCTCCGTTAGGAGTAGCCTAAACGAAGGAGTCAGGATCAGAGGACAACACCTGACTCGAGACTTGCCCCCAAGGACATTGTTGTCGCCTAATGTTACACACTTGGACACGGGTAAGTCTCCCAACTGTTGTGTGTGTTCCTGAGGGAAACTTATGAGTTGAGAACCCACTGTCACCTCGGTTCTAAACTCCTTCGTTTAGACCACAACTCCTAAAGGCCAAGGGGGGTAGTCCCTACTTACTAAGTTCTTTTTTTGAAGAATATTTTCTAGGAGTTGTAAATTACAAAACTAACAATCAGCGTGCAGTGATGTAAATATTTAAATGTCAAGAAAACCCTTTAACAATCAACCAATAATGTATACAAGAGAGAAACAATCAAATAATAAAAATGACCAGTGTCATCTCTACTTGGGCTATGGAGTCACAATAATCAACTTCAAATCATTTTCCTAAAGCATCAACTCGTTTACTTTAACAAATATACAATAACATGATGACTTCCAGTAAATGAACAAATTAAAATAAAGTGCTTGCAAAGTAGAGAAATGTAAATGATTGTAACAATGTTATGCAAGTTGTCCTGTAAAGTTTAGTAAATTTTATGTCTCTCTTTGACTTAGGGAATTAAGGTGTTTGTTGCAAAGAAATGAACTATTCTGGATGTCTACCCCAAGAGACTATCTCCTTCAATTAGAGAGAGAATGTCGAGTGCTCAACACAAGAACACAAGGTTCTCGTTCAGCTCCACGGGTCAAACTCGAAACTTGTTGGGTGCTCAACTGGAGGAGACAAAATGCCACGAAGCCCTCTACAACCTCTACCCCACTAGCTCCACAGGTCAAGTCTCTTTTTCTCTTTTCTAATGAAGATACTTATCTGGGTGCCTATTAAACTAGCCAACACAAATCTTTTCCTTTTCTCGTTTCCCTAGACTGGTCAAGCCAGCAAGGGGAGAGGATACGGGGCAAAAAGGGCTTGTGGTAAATTTTATCCTTGAAGCAAAAATTTAACAAAACTAGTCAAGCGCGATATCACAACAGAGGTAGAGCCTACTCAATTGTGAGGTGCGGGAAAAAAGAAATAAGCAAAATAAAAATGCTACCCAACGCAATTTCACATGGATGGGCAGAGCCGCTTCACTTCTGAGGTGCAGGTAAAAAGAAATAAGGAAATATTTGAAATAAAAATGCTAACCAACGTGATTTCACATGGATGGGCAGAGCCACTTCACTTGTGAGGTGCGGGCAAAAGAAAACAAACAATGAAGTAAGTTAATCTAAATCCAAGCAACTTACAAGGTCATGCAAGGATGGGCAGAGCCACTTCAGTTACATGCAACCAAAACCAAAATCATCAAGTACTGAAAACTCGAAATGAAGCACAACAAACTCAAACCCAAGAGACTATCTTAGGCTTGTTACAAAGATGTAGATTTTAGCACTAATATTTATTAAGAAATGAGAGAGAAAGACTGATTTTTTAACTGTTTTTTGCGAGGGACTTCAAGTAGACCCTTTTGGGTATTGTTAGTGTTTGCTAGTGGTTGAACTTGAGCATTCCCTCCCCATCAGAAACCTACACAAAACAACAAGCTATTATAACACAAAAGTGATAGAAATGGGTTTTAAACAAACTCAAAAAATTTCATTAAAAAATCAGAAATTTTTCTACGGCAAAACAAGCATGTAAAAGCTTGAAAAATGATAATATATGAGTGCAAAATGAAGTATTTAAGAGCTGCAATAAGAATAAGAATATTAGTAAAGATGCCAAGTCTTTTTCGAAATTTGTTGGACAATGGGGTATCCCACCCGGGAATCCCACTCTCCAAACTTGGGAAACGTGTAACAAAATTAGCTCAACAATGCAAATGGAGTGAAAAATCCACAAAGACTTGAGAAACAAAATATTTAAGCTAGAAATACTTTAACTTCCTAAATTCTAAGCAAACAACCCACATAGCATGCAACAAAACTATTACAATACTATTCTCAAGCAAAAAATTTGCTTAGAGATCCCAAATACAAAATGAACCAAGAATGGAACAAGATCACCTCAATCACAATGCATGGACAGTACTTCTTCCAAAGATTTCTTCTATTATCATCCAAACTTGAAAGTACAATGGATCCTCTTGGACAAGAATGGTGCAAGAGAGCAAGAATGGGAGCAGTGGGAGAATGAGAGAGCAAGAGATCACCTCAATCACAATGCATGGAAAGTACTTCCTCCAAAGATTTGTTCTAGTATCATCCAAACTTGAAAGTACAATGGATCCTCTTGGACAAGAATGGTTGAAATATCCCAAATTTCGATATTTTCTATTTCTAAACAATTGTGCGGATACAACTGGGCTTACAAACTGCCAGGCAAAAATCCCTATTTTATAGGAAAAATTAGGGTTAGGGTTTGTGAGACAGAATGCACACTTACCACTGATAACTGGCTGAACTGCTGCAAATAAAGTCTGCAAGTACTGAGATCTGGATCGGAGAGGAACTGATCTCTGTTGTCTCCGGTGAATGCTCTAGTAATAAGACGCCCAATCAGAGAAAAAGGTGACGCCCTCAAGGAAGGAGGTGCCCGATGGATCCGCCGATTTGCAGGGTTGATAGCCTTGCTGTGCCGGAGAGATTGGCTGGAATATACTGCAGTTCTGAACCCTCTAAGTATGAAAACGTTTTGGTTCTCTGAGGCAGCTGCTCACGCCCCTGGTGGTCTGGAAATGCTGATAACTCCTTCGGATGAGCTCAGATGGAGCTGATAGTCACTGGGTACCGGAGTATGAAGCTGCTGGTGAGAATGATGCTCGAGTTTCGGAAGGAAACTGAGATCTGAAGGCCCAATAGCTGATTAGGGCTTTCTGGTGGAAAACCCCCTCTTACGGCTGCACCGTGCCTCTGCAACAATCTCTACCCTGTGCGATATAACTAATGAATGAAATGAAGAACAAGTGGTGAACCAGTATGGCTTACCCGGAATAAGACTAGGACAGATGTTTCACTGTCGAAATCCTGTTAGCTGAAGACTCCGTCTCCAACCCCAACTGCTGTGCTGCACGCTGTGCTGTTATCCAAGTGCTCCCAAAATAATCAATAATCATAAGTGAAGTCTCCTCTTGCTTTCTCCTCTATTTATAAAGTTCAACTGCGCAAAACCCTAATCTTTTGACCTAATTAGGTCACTTTATCTTCTAATTTGCCGTTGACTTGCATGCATGTCACTTTATCTTCTAATTTGTCGTTGACTTGCATGCATGCAGAGGGAGACTTAAATAGTGCATGCATCATTATAATAATGCTGGGATGGCATGCATGTCATTTTTAGGGTTCGCATGCATCTCATTTTTAGGGTTCGCATGCATCTCACTTTTAGGGTTTGCATGCATGGCATTTTTAGGGTTTGCATGCATGTCACTTTTAGGGTTTGCGTGGATGTCACTTTTGGGAATATTACAGTCCTCCCTTGCCAAAGATTGCTTGTCCTCGAGCAATGCCAACGCAAACCCACAATCAATCACTTGAACCAACTGAATCCGAGGATGATCCCAGGGTCCCAAATTATCCTAGGAGATCTGCAGCACCCTCTACTCAAAACACTGCACTGTACGGTACCATCACCAGAGACCTCCTGAGAAAGAACAATTTCTGGAACCCCCATCTTCAATGAATTTCTCACAAATTTCTCCTCAAGAACAATACTACCTTGTCCTGAATCTGTAATCTGGTCTGTATGTCTCTTGTTGTGTAAAAATTTTCCAAGAGCATGAAATAAAGAGAGAATTCCATCACGTCCCATGCTGGACTTTACATTGTCTGTCAATTTTGGGAAGCTAGAAGATAAAATAGACGATTGAGCAACTTTCTTCTGCTTATGTTTCTTAGATTTTGCTCTAGGAAGTCCAGGATATTCAAAGCTACCGTGGTCCCAAAATAATGGTGCCACAACTGCGGTTTGCCAATTGTGTAGATGTAGGATATCAGGCTGCTTTCCAGACTTCAAAAGATAATCTAATGACGCACGGCAAAAATATGTAAACCTTTCAAAGTCATCCTCATACCCATAAAGAAGGTCCCGGTCAAAAAAACCACTGAGATGAAAAGGTTCAATGAATGTCACTGCAATGCCATAAAGAATCCCTGTCCAGATTCTATTTCTGTGCCACTCGCCTCCAAAGTAAGAAGAAAAATCAGCTTCAACTTCTTGTAGACCCTGTACTTGATTCAAGTCCATAGATTTATACTTGGGCAAAATGACTTCCACAAAATTCTTCCTCCTTTGCAATGCACAACATAATTTTTTCACATGTGATGCCACAGATCCAACCTTTGTGAGTGGTGCCATTTCAGTACAAATGTGCAAAATGTGTAAACCCTACCTTTGCTTTGGGTCCGAAAGAAGAAGAAGACCTGCAGCAAGCTCTTTGTCATTCATGTGCTTAAGATTACAAAATGTTTCAGCTAGTACAGGATCCTTGTTGACAACTAATTTTCTAATCTCCGATGCCTGTGTTTTAGTAATATCGCCCACCAAGGCCATTGAATCAATCCGTAGTAGTATCTCACTGAACAATGGTGATGGATCTACCTTAACCCTGCTATGCTTCTTGCTTTTCTGAAGGTTCCAAGTATCAGATGCCTGGCTGAGGCAGTAGAACTGTAAAGAATTGATCGCATGCCTAAGATCGCCTTCACTACTTTCAGATATATAACTTAGCCATTCTGGAGGCAGAGAGTGATATTCTGCTGTCCATATTTTTGTGAGTGTCTTCGTGATGCTTTTTGATGTAAGAGGATTGAAAACTATCTTTGTAGCACCTCCATTCTCAAGAGCTAACTCCAATTCTTGGATCATTCGTCCAGGTACCCCTTGATCTTCAGCTTCAGTGAATTCAGTAATCGATACAATTGTTGGAAATTGTGCACACAATGCAAGGGTTCTAAGACCCTGACAGAGTTTTTGGCAAGCTTCCCAACCATTTGGGGTAGGCAGGTCATCTATTAGAAGTAACATACCTTTCCGCGATCTGTCAGTTGCATTTGATGAGCCCATATTCAATACTGGATATTTTCGTATAGCATCTAAAAATGCTTCAAACTCATCAAGTTTTGTATCTGGAATAATAACTGGATTTCTGTGTGATTCTTCTGTTTGATCTACCAATGATGGATATGAGATTATTTCCTGTTGATCAATGCTTCTGCTTTCTGGCTGTTTTAGATCTTGAATACCACTTATATTTGTTCCAGTTATAGTTGGGAGGCTCTCAACAATTTTGGTTACCCCGTCAGTATCCAGAGCTAGAACTGTTTCTTGAACTTGTTCCTCTTCAGCTGGAGGAGGGTATAACTGTTCCTTGTTGACACACATACTTCCTGGTTCGTGTGCATCTTCAACATAGTTACTTTCAAGTTTCATGGCTTCACCCTTTGCAGCTCCATTGATAGCTATATTGCCTGCCACTATTTTTATCTCAGTCGCTGCCATATGTGAGTGGTCATGTGGTTCTTCTGAAGCTATGATCCGGTCTTCTTCCCAATCATTTTGCTTCCTGTGAATAGTGTGAGGAACTTCTTTTGCGGCATTGATATCTGAACATGTCTGTGAATCTTCATGTTGCTCTTCTAAAGCTGGAGACAGGACTGCTTCTTGTTGGTCAATGCTTCTAGATTTTGTCATTATAACATTTTCAACATGACTACTTTCAGGTTCCCTAATTCTGGAATCGTGTATTACTTGATAAGTGTTTAGGATATCTGGTTCTATTGTTTCGTCAGTGGCAGGAACTGTAACGATTTTTATATGCGAGACTTCCAATGGTAAAGTTTGTTCTGCTAGCATTGCATCGTATTTTGTTGGAAAACTCTCAACAACTTCTAATGCTGCATTTGGGGTTTGAGCCATGGCTGGTTCTCTGCATGCTTTTATATGAGATATGTCCCATTGTTCATCAGAATTGTTTTTTCCATGAGAATCTCTATTTTGAATATCATTGTATCCAAGTTTAATAAATCTTACACCCTCGGTTGTTGTGCCATTGGCCCCATCTTCCTCTTTTGTTGCATCTGCATATTTATCTGTTTGGGATTCTTCATAACATTTTTCTGTTTCTATGGTTGACTTTGTTTTCTCTTTGCTGCCTGTTGTGGGAAGGTTAGCAGCAATATCTATTGCTGGGCTTGTAGCTGGAGTTGTTTATGATCTCTCACCTTTTTCGGTCAAATCTGAAATAGAGACTGATGGTTGCTCATCAGCATTTGTACTTTTTGGCTTTTGTGCATATTTTCCCATAGTTTCCTTGTCTTTTACAGCACTGGAAGTTATGGCAGCTAACTCTGTTGCTGTCTCAATAGCTGGAGTTATTTCTGACCCTTTGGCCTCTCCTTGTATGGATGCTACTGCCTCTGTTGCTTCTGTAGTGCCTCTAGTAGAAAGGTTACCAACTTCTTCAGGTGATGCAATGGTTTCTGTAGATCTATGTGATTCTTCTCTGGTAGCAAAGACCTCGTCAATATCTTTTGCTTCCTTAGAAGGAGCTGCAGATGAGTGCAGTGGTTCCTGTTTGCTCTCTTCAAGTGATTTCTCACTTGTTGCAGATTCCGGAGGGGGGCAAAGACTACTAGCACGTGCACCACCGGTACTGCATCTGAAAGACGAAATTGTAGAGGCAAATCTCTCCATTGACTGTTCTGCTATCACAGAATATTGCTGGAGATGAGACAAGTCGCAAGCAAATTTTTCTTGTTCCATGTTATTGCTGATTAAGTCGCTGCTGAAAGTGGGAATCTGCTTTCTTTTGCCAGTTGTAATGGCATCATCTAATCTGATTCCCTTTTTATTATTTGTTTTTTGAGTGTCATCATTTTGTTGTTTTCTTGTGCTCACAATCCTACCATCATATGCCTGCTGACTGTGACAGTTCCCCTTGATTGTATTATGACCCGTGTCCATATCACATGTTGTGTGAGACACCTCCTCTCTACGAGGAATAAATTCTCTGTCTGCATTTTCTAAATCAACCTTGTCTGTTTTCTTAGAACAGAAGTAAGAACTCCGTACAATAGTCTCTCTTTTCGTTGTGTTTACTTTATCAGCTCGTACATCACTCTTCAATTTACTGCCAATATTTTTTCGAAAAGGTACTGGTGTGCTGAATTTTCTTGAACCTGTTGCTTGAAAGGTAATATCCGATTCAGATTTAGCTGAGATCTCCAACGGCTCGAAATCTTTCCTCCTGATATTTCCATCTCGTCCTGAATTCCCTTCATGCTCACATGCACTTACAACATCGCCGCTTTCCTCACTATCATTTTCAAGATAACCAGATAAAAAACGTTCCCTAAACACAGGTGTGCAGTCCAGCAACCCTGACATGGATTCCTCTAGGAGTGTTCCCTCAAAATTAGATGTCCTGATAGGACACAAATCATTTTCTCCGTCTTTGAATAGCTCTTCTTCAATATTTTCATGTGCTCCAGGCATTATCCTTGGAGCCTTGAATTGCCGCTTTGCTTCTGTAGATGTCGAACAGAAATAATTTGTCAAAACGTTTTTTTGCACAGGCAATTCTAGCACTCGCTTCTGTTTTTCTTGATGGAGACCATTTGCATTATGATTATTCGGTGGCAAGCCCTTGAAAGTGGTAGCATCTTCCACTAATATGGAAAATTTGTTGTAATCCTTAAATATTTCTATTTGGTAATCTGTTTTTTCATCGTGACTATCACTGTCTCAACTGCTGTGCTCATTACCTTGCACATCATGTATTTTTGACTCCAAATGAATCTCACCAACAACCTGTACTTCATGCTCATCTTTCTTCCCTCCCCCAACTATGTCTTTAAGGAGATCCTCATCCAAATCCTTGGGCTGGATCCCGAACTTGATGGTGTAATAATCTTGAAAGGACAATGCTGCACATACATCGTCACCCAAGGCTAGATACTCCTGATATCGAGGCAAGTGTTGAAGTACTGCTAACCTCTGCCAATTTCCAGTCAAGACCCTTCTCATTGTCTTCATGTTCTCACAAGCTGGCAAAGAAAAACCTTTGTTCTGACATGTACTTCACCAACATCACTAACATGCATTTGCATGTACACGCATGCATCAACATGCATTTTTACTCAATTGCTATGTGCCCACAGCTGGCCAAGATTATGCTCTGATACCACTGAAATATCCCAAATCCCGATATTTTCTATTTCTAAACAATTGTGCGGATACAACTGGGCTTACAAACTGCCAGGCAAAAATCCCTATTTTACAGGAAAAATTAGGGTTAGGGTTTGTGAGAGAATGCACACTTACCACTGATAACTGGCTGAACTGCTGCAGATAAAGTCTGCAAGTACTGAGATCTGGATCGGAGAGGAACTGATCTCTGTTGTCTCC
>LPNX010867444.1:662617-680122 GCA_001517045.1 Pseudotsuga menziesii
ATATCATTTTTAGGGTTTGCATGCATCTCATTTTTAGGGTTCGCATGCATCTCACTTTTAGGGTTTGCATGCATGTCACTTTTAGGGTTTGCGTGCATGTCACTTTTGGGAATATTACAATGGTGCAAGAGAGCAAGAATGGGGGCAATGGGAGAATGAGAGAGCAAGAGAGCATGAACAAAATGAAGCAAGAGAGTAAGAGAATCTATCCCAAATGAGGAGGAATGCCCTCCTTAAATAGGAAAAATGAAAGAGAGAGGCTCTTTGCATGCTAGACAAGTGTTATAAGGGAGAGAGGGGGGCGAATTTGCTCAAGGAAGGAAAAACCATGGTTTGGAATCTCAAATATTGTAATGCTTTTAACCTTATTGCTATGTCAAATGGGGAGGAAACCACCATAGTGGGGCCCCTCCCATTGACTTTCACTCACCCAAACTAATCAAAGAGAGGATGGCACACCCTTTAGAGTGGGCAACTCAAAACTTGTTACATGCTTGCTTGGGGGGGCCTTTGAGCCTTAAATTTATCTTAGGAACCTAATATAAACATTAGAACCTTTACTTGGCCACCCCAAGTGACTATAGTCACTTTTCCAAAATTTGGCTCTCTGATTAAATGCCCAATTTCCTGATTTCCTTGACTGACCTAGGAAAAAGTGACCAAAACCATAGTAATACTTGTTCGAATGACTTCAAACTTGGCCCAAAGGTGTAGGGGTCTCATGCCATTTGTCTTGAGTACCCATACCCATATACAACATTAAAAAGGACCAAGTAACCCTCTTTTGCATTACAACAAATTGTCCTAAGTGACAATTTTTAATGACAAAGATTAAAAAACATTTATGCAAAACTTAATGAAATTCCGCAAGACTTTAGATAATGTCCAGCATGGTAATATAGAACACTCCTAGGCCCCAATCACCCCATGGAATCGATCACTAGAACACCTTTCACCACTTTGGAGGTGTTGCCGCCTAATACACACTTTATGGCACAGGGAAGTCTCCAACCCACTTTGTGTGTCCTTGGGGGCAAGTTAGAGTTGGGGACCACTGTCACCACAGTCTACCAACTCCTCCGTTTAGGCCAAATCCCAACAAAGCCAAGGGGGTAGTCCCTACAGGAAATTATTCCTGAGTTTATTAACTATTAGTTAAAGGGATCTTTTATTTAGGTTTGTATGGCTAAGACTTTACACTATCTAAGGAATGACAAGCAACATGCAAATGCAAAGATTTTATTTTAATGACAAGCAGACCTTGGGATAAATGAAGACTAGTGCCTATTAACAATTGGAGTCTAAAAATGAGTTACAACTTTACAAATTTACAAATGAAATTGAAATCTACGTTAATTAAACCCATAGTTTAGGTGTTATCTAAATCAAACCAGATTACAGTATGGACAAATGAACACTGTGAACCAGTGTAGTCAGACTCGGACTTGACAAATACTCGGCTGGCTTGGGACTCGGTAGACTTGCCGACTTGGATAAGACTCGGATCAGACTCGACAAATACTATGAAAAAAATAAAAATATAGTAATTTCTGTGCACAGAAAAATACATAATGACATTTCTAATTCATATAAGTAATACAAAGTATTCTATGCAAAAATTCATTAGATCATCTCATAAAAATTGATCAATGATAACTTATAACACAACATTTGACACTCCATAATACCATATTTCATATTTCTATGCAAAATAGTGAAATGAAAGAGGATTCCTTGAACACATTTCAAAATAGTACCAAGTTCAAACTTCAAAGTTCAAATACATAACTCAAAACATAGCTAGCTGAAAATAAAAATAGATAGTGTCTCCAAGTCCAAACTCGAGTCTCATGCATGACTATGAGTAGTAGATCGCCTAGCATAGGCCCTAGTAGAGCTAGTACCAACATCACTAGACTGAAAAATCAACTGTGATGCAGGTGTGTTTGGTGTTTCCATTTCGAAAAATGGAACACCAGAGGGATCCTCGGTCTCTTCATCAAGCCAACTCAAATCAGCAGGAGCTTCATCCTCCACTACCCAATCAAATACTAGATCAATTTGATCCAATAAAATTGGATCCAAATCCTTTGCTCGCAACTGTTTTGTGAGCATCTGAAGGTTGTAGTATATATAGACCAACTTCTCCAACCTCTCATGCTCCAACCTGTTGTGCTTTTTGGTGTGGATGTGCTCGAATACTAACCAATTGCGCTCACAACCTGACGCACTGCAAGGCTGACTCAGGATTCTGATGGTAAATTCCTATAGTTGTGGTGCCTTAGTGCCACAATCTAACCACCAATGGGCTGTTATAAAAAACAAGCAAACAAAGATTACAAGTTCTGCAATGTCAAACTTGAAAAAAAATAGTGAAATAAAATGTAATGATTTACATAATTGAATCTTACATGGCACTTTCTTATCCCTGAGACATTGTGTTGAGCTAAATCCAAACATGCCAAATGATTCTGTGTACATATCTCGCTGCAGATTGATTTGGTCTTGAATCTCTTGACTTGGGTACATCTTCTCAATACATAGCATCACACCTCTCATCACCTCAGGGTCTTTTTGAATTTTAGACCCAACATTATAGAATATGCTTGGATTGAGATATGCCCCTGCTGCATGTAATGGTGAATGTAGTTGCTTGTCCCACCTGGAATCAATAATATTCCATATAGGAAAATATTTAGATTCATTCCCCCTATAGAAGGCCTTGATGGCCTTTTTGGCCTTGTCCATCCCCTCATAAACATATCCCATTGGTGGTTTATCACCATCCATGATCCTCAACACTTTCACAAGGTGCTATGTCATGCTGACAATCTCAGTGACTCCCTCCCATAAACTATCTCTACGCACAGACAAACCCATAGCCATTGCATCTGGTTTTGTGCTATCTTTATAATGTATCCATTCCCTGCTACTAACCATTCGTCTCAATGCTTGGTACTCATTAAGAAGGCTTTGGAGGGAGAGAAAGTTTGTTGCAAACTGTGTGACAGCAGGGCGATTGAGCTCACCTTCTGTGTACTCTCTCATAAGGCTCAACACCCAAGCATGGTTATAAATGTATTTGGTTATTTGTTTGCACTTGTGAACAACATCTTGCACCCATGCCAACTTCCCAATGTCCTCCAACATCAAATCTATACAGTGGGCAGCACAAGGGGTCCAAAAAATAGTAGGGTATTTTGCACAAAGCAATTTACTTGCTACCACATAATTTGCAGCATTGTCCGTGATTAGTTGGACAACATGCTTAACCCCCACTTCTTCCACAACCTCTGCTAACAATGTAAAAATCAGATTTGCATCTTTCACATGCGAAGATGCATCAACGGATTTCAAGAACATGGTTCCTTTAGGGCAAGCCACAAGGAAATTTATGATTGTTCTATTCCTTTGATTTGTCCACCCATCAGACAAGATTGTGCAACCTATAAACTCCCATGAGCTTTTAATGCTCTCCAACTATTCCTTGATACACTGCAACTCCTCATCAAGATCTTTCCCCCTAAGTGAACTGTAAGAGGGGCCTTTGTATCTAGGGCCAGCGCCTGCAACAGCATCTATCATGGGCTGATAAAAAGGAGACCAAGGTTGAATGAGAGGCTGTCATGGTACCAAAACCTCCTCATTGCCATATCTTCCTCCTTCCTTTTCCTTTCATTAAAGTTGTCCAATGTTGGTTGAGATCTTGGGGAGGTTCGAGGGAGGAAGAAAGGAGAGGTGATAGATGGACTTGGTGGAACATTTGATGAGCAACTATCTGGAGGTACCATTGGAGATCTACCAATCCCTGCAGTTTCAAACCTTAGCCTAGATCTTTTGGCATTTTGTTCTTTGATACTTTCCAAAGTAGCGTGCATTTCCACTATGACTTCTTCAAGGCAGTCATCACAAACTACGACATCTTTGCAGACAACTCGAGCTAGGTGGTGTTTTAACCTATTTATGCCCCCATACATAGTTGTTGGACAGTGATTGCACTTTACTTGATTGTCTTGCCCTGGGACCACCTGAACACAATGTTCCCATGCTTTATTAAGAGGCCTCCTAGGTGTTCTCCTAGGTGCCATGGATCTGAATCCTTAGTGAAAAAAAAAATTAGAATGAATTTAATTTGAATTAAAATTTAAAACTTAAAAATAATAACATAAAATTTTTAAAAAAAATAACATTAAAAACTATAAAATATAACATTAAATTAAAAATTAAAACAAATAAATAAATAAATAAACCAAAAACTAAAAACTGTCAAAAACATTAAAAATTATAAAAAATAACATTTAAAAACTTAATTAAAAATTAACATAAAAAACATTTAAAATATAACATTAAAAAATAAAAATAAACATTAAAAAATTAAAACATATCTAAAATTTAAAAAAAAAGAGGTCAAAAACTAAAAAAATGTAACAAATATAAAAAAACATAAAAACTTAGAATAAATATTAAAAACTTAACATTAAAAAAACTTTAAAAACTTTATAAAAAATTAACATTAAATATTAAAAAAAATATTAAAGTTTTAAACATTAAAACTTAAAAAAAAAACAATAAAGTTTTAAACATTAAAATGGATTAAATTATTAACATAAAATTTTTAAATATTAAACAAAAACATTAAACATAAAAAATTTAAAAAAACATTAAGAAAATTAACAAAAACACTAAAGTTTAATTAAAAAACATTAACGTTTTTAAACTTTAAAAAAATTATCTTGCTTGTGATGCCTCGATGCCGGCCGTGAATGCCTGAACCCTCGACGCTAACAGTGCTGAAGCGACAGCACTTGCCTAGCCTGAACCTTGACGTGAACAGTGCTGAAGCGACGCGAACAGTGTTGAACGGTGCTGAACAGTGAAGACTCAAGACTGTTGAACGGTGCTGAAGAGTGCTGAATGGTGAGCACCCGAAGCCGTCGAATGGAGAACTGAACCCAAACTGTTGCTAACTGCCAAACTTGAACTGCTAAGATGGAGAGCTACTAAGTCGTAGTCATGGTGAATGAATGGAGAAGCCATGTTAAAACCTCCAACGCTTCCCTCCAAAAGCACATTCGCGGGTCAACGGTGTGACTCCAGCTCAACAAACGCCAAAAAATGGCTTTTCAACCTATTCCCGAGTCCGTCGAGTTACTTCGAGTTACTCACGAGTCTGTCGAGTAATGCGAGTTTTGCTGAGTCTGAGTATGGCCGCCGAGTTTGCAGCGAATACTCGGCTCAGTTGCCACCCGACCATACTCGTTGCACTTGACGAGTCTGTGCTGAGTTTGACTACACTGTTGTGAACAACATAAATAGTAATGAATGAATAGTTAAGCAGTATAAACAATATCCACAGTTGTATCAAATCTTATGAACAGATTGAATAAATGGAACAATAATTGAACTATTACCAAAAAATGTCGAAAGGAAATGAATCAATTGTGTTACCCAAGATCTACATATTACTAAACAATGTGATTACTTAACCAAATGAATTAAAGATTCCACCACATGAGATTGCAAAACTGAAAGGAAATACTTTTAACTAGAAAGTGAAAAGCTTGCGGTGAAAAAAAATGTGAAAGTGCTTGCAGTAAAAGCTTTGAACAACAAGGCAAGGATGAATAGCAGTGACCTATGTTTGTAGGATGTTTTGCATTGTCTCTTGTAAATTTTAATAAATTTTAAGGGCGTCTTAATGTTTAGTTAAGACTTCAAACCAGTGGTGTGACTACCCCAATCTAGTATCTCTCAAGTCAAAGAGGGAGTGTTGGTGCGCTCAAAACAGTAGAAACAAGTCTACCTGTTGCTCCCAAGTCAAACCCCAATGCCTTGGTGTTCAACAAGGAGGATGTAGAACGCCTAGAGACCCCTACGGTCGTCTACTCCAACTAGCTTTCGAGGTCACTGTTTTTAATGAACCAAAAAAATAGCAAGATGGATGCCTATTAAACTAGATCCCCCAAACCCCTCCCTTTTTCATTCCCTTGATTTGAGTTCCCTAAAGGGAGATAACAGAGAGCAAAGGATACATGGACGGATGTTAGGTTGTATATTACTCTTTGCAAAATTAAATGACATGAAGTAAATTACAGAAATAAAATAACCCATAAGCCTCAAACCGAGCTTTGTGCCACAGGGCACGGTGTCGGTACCTTGAGGTACTTGGAGCAACTAAACTATAGAACAGAAAGCAAAACTAATCTAGATGCTTGCTTGAAAAAGAAATGCTCAAAATAAACTAAGTTAAACCAAGAATGCTAACCACACAACAATCTCCCTAAAGGAGAAGGTGGGTAAAACTGAAAAATCTAGATCTATTTGAAATGGAAAAACAACAACTAGTGATCTACTTCCTAATCTATTTACATATAGATTACAAATGCTTTATAAACTTTTGGATAATACCCCAAGAGAACTTCTCTTTGGGGTTTACAAATATCAGAAAAGAAGAGAGAAAGGTAAGGGTTTGAACCCCTTATGGAACCGGTTAAAGGTTGAGGTATTTCTGGGCTAATTTGGGCAGCACCTCTCCTTTACCTGTGTAAAACCTGTCACAAACCAGCAACCAAAGCTTGCTGGAAATCACATAAAACTCAAAGAAATTATCAAAAAAAAAGTTAATCCAAAAAACCACTAATTTAGGGCAAAAATCTGATTGGAAAAAATAACTGAAATGTGATGTTTAGAGGGCTGAAAACTGAGTTTCCAGCCACCTAACTGCTACTAAAATATCAGATCTGAAATGTTTAATTAAAATACTAAAGATTTAGGCCCTAAAAATGGGGGGGTTTTACCACTATACAATCATAGAAACCCTAGATCTATAACAAAAAAAAAAGATCTGAAAACAAGAAACCCTTGGAGGAGCCATTCTTAGCTTTAGATCCCTGCAAAACAAATCTATTAGAGCTGCAACAAGCAAACAAAAAGATGAGCATAAAAATAAATCCTACAAAATACTTTGTAGAATCTTACTAATCTACTCACAAATGAAGATAGAAGTAGTTCTACCTACAAGTCTCTCCACGAAATACTTTGTGGAGAGCTTCCAAACTAACCAAATGCAACAATAACTGATAAACCCACAAGGTTACCTCACTAATCCAAGCATGAAATGAGAGAGATTCACACCAACAATTTGCCTCCAAAGCTTTCTTCTATTAAGCCCAACTAGGGAAAGATTCAATACAACAATAGCAAGAGGCTTAAGCCAAATGCTTATGACAATATGAGAGAATATGAGAGGAGAAAAGAGAAAGATTTCAGCAACATAGCCTTAGATCTAGGTTTCCATGACTAGGCGTCTACCGTGGGAGTAGTTTTAGGTTGAAGTAGGGCCTCCTTTGACTCAAATTTTGATTTTTTTAAATTTTTAAATTTTTTTGTTATTTTTTTAATCTTTATTTTTTATTTTTTATTTTATCTTTTATTTTTGGAAAAACAAGAGGGGCACCCTAAGTTACCAGAAACGTCACCCTCTGCTTGTTGAAACATCGTTCCACGTTTCTGATACGGATCCGGGTACGAAACGGCATTGATTCGGTTGAGGTACGGATCAAAAAAATTTGATACGTTTCTGAATATTTCGGAGACGGTTCGTGTTATTTCGCATACAGATTAGTAAAGTTTGAAACGGATCAAGAAAATCGGATGCGGATCGGGCTGAAAGTGATCCATATCATTAAAATCGTGAAATGTATCAGTGTGAAAAAAACACGCGTTTCGGTTTGCATTTTACTTTGGGTTTGCATTTGAATGTGAGTTTGGGTTTCGGTTTGCATTTCGAATACCTAAAGTTAACATTACAATTTTAATGACGTATTCACACTCCAACTTTCAACCTTCAACAAACTCCGCCATTAACAGAGTCCGCGGACAGCTTCAGCATTCCACATTCCTTTCAAACTTTTAGTGGATTTCAGCCTTCAGGCTTTCGTTCAGTCGATTTCAGCATTCCGTTTAGGCATTCGTTCAGTCTATTTCAGCATTCCCTTCAGGCTTTAGCATTCCCTTCAGGCTTCAACATTCCGTTCAAAACTTCACTGTCTGTTCCATGTTCAGTCAATTTCAGCATTCAAGAGTCTGTTCGATGTTCAATCGCGTTAAGACTCCATAGTCGACTTACAATTGCCGTTCATATTCACTGTTGAATCATTGTTCAGCAGATTCGCAGAGGACGGACTCTCGCAGAGGATGGACTCTCACGAAGGTTCAGGTTAGTAGTTTTACGTTTATTTTTATTTTTTTAAAATTATTTTTAACTTTAGTCTTTAGTTAAAGTTTTAAAAATAATTTTAACTTTAGTCTTTTTTAAAAATTATTTTTAAAAAGTTTTATTGTTTTAAATTTTAATTTTTAACTTTTAATGTTTTACATAGTTTTAACTTTTAAGTTTTAACATCTACTGTTTTAAATTTTAAATTTCCCTAAAGTCTTAGTGGATGGCGCTAGGGCCTAGAGTCTTGTTTTACTTTTATTTTTCCTTTCTAAAATTTATTTTTAGCTTTTAAAATTTACTGTTTTAAAATTTAAATTTTAACTTTTACACAGTTTTAACTTTTGTCTTAAATGTTATGTTTTAACTTTTGCTATTTTAAATTTTATGTTTTAACTTTTACTGTTTTAAATTTTAAATTTCCCTAGAGTCTTAGTGTTCCTAATCCTATTAGGCTATTTCCCATATCCAAAAATTGAACAACCTGCTGCCAGCCTACCAATTAAATCTGATTTATAACTTCTAAGTTCTAAGTCTCTGTCTGGTGTAAAACTTGAAACTGCCCAAGTGAATTTTTGCTGCATTGTAAATTTTAAAACCAGTTTTAGCAGACAGTGACACTTTTTGCAAATCTGGCTGGGTAATCAAGTTATCAACTTCAGTCTTCTCCTTATTCTGCAAGTTAGCAAGTTAGTCGGGAGAATGTCAATTGTCGTTTTTTGTTTTTAAATTTTTAAATCAGCGTGCCTTGGATTTTTTATTTTTTATACAATTTTTCCTTGATGATTACTTTGTATATTTTTTGTCAATGCAGGGTATAGCACTAGCAGCATAGCTACAACCTACAGGCTACTATTCATTTGCAGACTGCGTCATGGAATTGTCATCCGTGAATATTGGGGCGCAAGAAATTGAATCTGCCCCTATAGAGAAAATTGATCCAAAGTCTCCTCTTTGGAAATATGTCACTATTGTGGGCATGATCCAAGGAGGGGGGTCACTAATATGCATTTGCAGTGAATGTCACAAGGAATTCAAGGCATCCTACACCCAGGTGAAAGCACATTTACTTGGGATAAAGAACAATGGTATTCGATTATGCAGCGGTCCACCTAAATCGGATGGAAAAGATGGAAAGGGTTTGAGCAAAAAAAAAATAGAAAAATATAAGAAAGAACAAGATGAGGCAGATGCTAAAGAAAATGAGTCAAACATTGCCTTTCAATTCAAACAACCTACAAGAATGGGGCCATATTCATCAAAGACTCAATTTCCCTCTCATGAAATTGGTAGTCCTTCAAGTTTGAACTTCAAGCGGTCTAATTTGGGACCACTTGAAAAGATTTTTAATAATGATGCTCGAGGCACGACAAATGAAGCTATAGGTCGATGCATTTATGCAAATGGCCTTCCTTTTAACCTTGTGCGATCTCCTTACTGGGCAGAGATGATTAGAGAAGTTAATAAAGCCCCAATAGGATATGTTGGCCCTGGGTATGAGAAGATACACACTACACTGTTAACAGGTGAGAAGCTTTGTTTGGAGGGTGCATTGAACCCCATTCGTCATTCATGGCGCTTATCAGGGGTGTCCATCATTTCTGATGGATGGAAAGATCAAAGGAATAGGCCTTTGATCAATGTGATTGCTCAAATCCCTAATGGGGCAATGTTTTTGAAGGCAGTGGATTGTGAGGGGCAACAAAAAGATGCTCAATTCATTGCTAACATCTTGATTGAAGCAATTGAATTCGTGGTGGTAGAAAACGTTGTCCAGGTCATAACAGACAAAGCAACAGTGTGCAGAGCAGCGGGCCTAATTGTTGAAGGCAAATATCAACACATCTTTTGGACCCCTTATGTTGTTCATTCATTGAACCTAATGTTGAGCAAGATGGGGACTCAAATTGAGTGGATGCGACTTATTTTTGGGGAGGCAAAGGAAATACAAGCCTTCATCACAAACCACCACATGTCCCAAGGAATTTATAGGGAATTTGCGAAGTTGGAGCTTCTTAAGGTACCAAAAATCAAAAGTTTAAACTTGTAAAGTTTGTTTCATAAATTTTTTGACTCTAAATTTTAATTTATTGAAATCTTGTCACTTGCAGGTTGCAAAGACTCGTTTTGCCTCTCACATCATAGTCTTGATGAGGCTTATGAAGGTGAAAGAATCTTTACAATCAATGGTATGCAGTTCTCTTTGGAATCAATGGATGCAATCCCAAACTGAAAGAGCACAAGCAGTGAAGAGGTTGGTTGTTGATGGTGAATGGTGGGATAAGGTGGAATACCTCTTGGCATTTGCTAAGCCAATTTTGGATTTGCTACGTATGTTTGACACAAACGAGCCCAATTTAGGAGAGGTGTATGAGGGCATTGACTCCATGATAGAGAAGATAAGAGTGGTCATCAATGCCAAGGAGCAAGATCCAAATGAAGTCTTTTACAGAGAAGTAAAAGACATATTGACCAAAAGGTGGAACAAGATGACCACTTCATTACACCTTTTGTCCTATGCAGTGAATCCTAAATATTATTCTGCAGAGTTGCTAAATGATCCAGAAAGAACTTTACCAAACAACAACCCAGAAGTCTCACAAGGGTATAAGAAAGCTTTGAGAAAGCTATTTGTAGATCTTGATATTGCCTATATGATTCGTGAAGAGTTTTCACATTTTGTGGGATTTGAGGGTTTGGGTGCAGGTAATGATCCTTTACCATCTTAAGCATTAAAATCATTGTTATTTCATGTTGGTTTCGTAGATCATTTCAACTTCATTTAAGATATGAGGGTTTGAAATTGAACTTTGAACTTTGAAATTTGGGTGCAGATATTGAGACTATGCGGGACAAGACCAAACTAAGCCCACTTAATTGGTGGAACTTCCATGGTGGGGAAATTCCAAATATCCAAAAATTGGTCATCGAGATCTTGTTACAAATTGCTAGTTCCTCATCAGGAGAGAGGAACTGGAGCACATATGGCTTCATCCATTCAGTGAAGCGAAACAAATTGGGATCCAAGAAGGCCAAGGAACTTGTTTATGTCCATTCCAACCTTTGCCTTCTGTCACATAAGAAGGATGAATACAAATTAGGGCCCACCAAACTATGGGATATAGAACCAGAATTGCCTCACTTGGATATGACATTGAATGCCATGTCTCATATGAATCCATTTGATGAGGAGTTACCATCAAGTGGACATGGAAGCAATGCTCCCGCCTCTACTCCTAGAGACACTCAAAGTGCTAGTGTTGATGTGGGTCTTCGTCACTTGGATGAGGACATTTTTGATGATATGTAAATGTAATTTATAATTATGTTTTGGACGTTTGAACTTTGAACAGTGAACAATGAAATTATGAATATGCATTGATGAAATTATGAATATGCATTGACAATAGGTTGCCACTCAAATCGATTTGTAATTTGCATATTTGTTGATGATGTGAATTATCATATCATGTAATATGTTAAATTGTTAATATGTAGTTTTAAATTATAATTTAAAATTTAAATGATGACTGTTTAATTTTAGTTAGATTATATATATATATATATATATATATATATATGCCATTTCTTTGCCGTATCATATCCAAATTTTTTAAAAATTTGTCGTATCCGTGTCCTTCCCCGTATCCGTATCCGTTTCAATGCAACTTAGGGGGCACCCCACGTAGGAGATCTTCAAAAATTTATTTTGATCATGGGGGGGGGGTTTATTTAAAAATAAAAATTGACTATGCTTAGCCACACCCCAAACTTATTTACCATGGCCTTATTTGATTTCTTCCTTCAAAATCAAATAATTTAATATTTCACCCTAGGAAATTAAATTAATTTCCGAGGAAAAAATACCTTGTCTTAACCAAAATTGACCGTTTGTCAGAATGACATGGGACTTGAACCTATGGCTTAGGGGGTGTCATAGCATTTTTATTTGCATTCATAACCCCTATTACAAAATGCCAAGGATCAAGAAAATAAATTATTACATCAAAACTCAATTAATTAACCATCCAATGGTGAAGTTAATTAATTAGAAAAAATTAATAAAAATATAAAAACCTAATGAAATTCCGCAATACTATAGGAGATGTCTAGCATGGTCATGAATAACATCTTGAACCATTAGCCATTCCGTGGACTCGATTATTAGAACGCCCATTCACCACTTTGGAGGATTTGAGTGAAAAACCCAACCAATTAAAATTGTTAAAGAACAAGATTAATCGGAAGGGAAAAAAACACTCGATGAAGGGGACTTCCCTAATAATAAGGTCCATGGTGTGGCATCCATAGCATATGACCCACACTAGTACAAAATTACATTAGTTATCCCATGTAGGGGAGCGGAAATTTCGTGAAAAAATGGGCAAAAATGCCTGCTAAGTGAAAAATACCAAGGATTTTTCATGGTACAAGCTGCACATAATGTACATCGTCAATGTACATGAGGTTGCCACCTAGTTGAAATAAATAGGTGAGCAACATCTGGCTCCAACTTGGGGAAATGTGTTCGATCATCGAAGAGCATACGAAAACTCCAGACTCTGCAACCACAAATTCTCACCAATAACCAACATAAGTCCTCATGTAGAAACCAATAAATAATCAATAATGAATAAATGAAATGACTACACAATGATCATACATATATGCATAAATAATTTCAAAGAATGAAATAATACAAAACTTCTAAAACAATGCAAGGAAAAGGGTTAGAGATACATTACAAAGAGTGTCCCTTAGGACACTACGTATTTATCTTTTTGAAGAAAAACTTGATTTGTGGCTCGTTTGACCCTTTCCTGTTTCTTGTGACTTTGATAGTGCCTCACATCTTTGAAAATTTGTCAAAAGTCCACACTATCAAAAAACTGCTCATGCCATATTTTGTTAACTTCCTTAATTTTGATTCCATCCTATATATTTTTCGGGAAGATAACAAAAATAACATGATCCTTTACACTATGTACAATGCCCACATTCTGAAAAAACATTGATTCATTCTGGCATGCCTTGAATGTCTTTTCTTCTAAAACATTCTGAAATGGTCTGACAGTTTACTGACTTGAGTAGAACTTACTAAAGCCTTGGGTGGCTTATCCTTTTGGGATGGAACCTTTACACTCTCTGCTACAGGAACTGATACCTTTACATTACTAATTCAACCCCCTAAATCCATACGCAAATTATTACTTGAAAATACACTTTATTTAGGGGTAAGTTTATGGTCACATGTTTCTTCTACTTTGTCCATATTTCTAGTCATGCAAACCATGTCCTTACTATCTTCTACTGATTTTAACAAATCCTCATTATTGTCAAACACACATTCATGACCAGCCATATTAACTTGCTCGATTCTTTCTCTCGCTGCTAACTTTTCCCTTATAATCTGAAAGAAAATGGGACAAGTCCCTTCCTCATGTGAATCATCACAAGCCCTACAGTAAGGGATTACTGGATCATCAAACCAATTGTTTGCTTCCATCAGCTTTGGAGGTATTTCTTGTTTTTGATAAGGGGGTCCTTTAGGGAGACCCTTTTGCCATCTATCATTTGGCTTATGATTATTACCTTTATCTTTTTCCATGGAAACTATCTTATCATGCATAGCTGATAATTGATTAATTTAGAGACTTCTTCCATTTGCTTAATCAATCGGGTGAGCTCTTTGATAGAGTCACCTTGGGGTTCCTGGTTTTCAACTTTCTTAACTTTATCTGACTTTAGAGGACTACCTTTTGAAAACTCAAGAACATTTGATTTCCTCGAAGCTTGCATATTCTCATCTATTTTAAAAGCTTTGACTTGTGCCTCCCTAACATTTGTAGGCTCTTTATCCTTTAGCTGGTATCTCATTTCCCCTTCAAAAGCTTGAACGTAGAAAATTAAGATGGCATTTTTAGGAGGCTTAATTTCTTCAGGGAGACTCTTAACCAAGTCATTAAATCTTCTGTTAAATCCTTCCACTGTTTCATTATCTTTCTTATGGCTAGAGTGCAAGGCAGTTAACAAGGAATGGTGATCCCTTTTATCTCCCGATTTATCATTAAAAGCTTCAATGATTCCCTTAAGGTATTTAAACTTGTCATCATACTATTCCATAAACCAATCAATGGCTTCTTCCTCTAAGGACAAAACAAAGAGTTTCATCTTCACATCCTCATGGTTTTGTGCCATACACCATCTTGCAATACATAAATTGAAATTTCTAATGTGGGCTTTAGCACTTGTAACATTGTCTCCTTGAATAGTAGGCAACTTATCTATAGCTTTTTCTGAAACGTCATGAGGGTAACCAACAATTTTAGACAAATCAAATGGTCTATAATAATTATCCATTGTTAAGGTTGGTTTACTTAGATAAACAACAAAGGGATATTAGAAATTGGCTTCTTCTCCAAGTCTTGTAAAGATTCTATAGGGAGCAAGTTTGTTTAACTTCCTCTAAAAGCCTTTTTAGGATCTAAGAGGGAGCTAAGCAAACCAAAGGGCTCCAGATAGAATACCTTACTATATATTTTGAAGTGGAGTCACCCCTTGGAATAAACTTCTAATATGGGTAAAAGAAAAAAAAATAATAAAATTATTTAACTAATGTCAAGACCAAGGACAAAAGACTTGTCCCCGGCAACGGCGCCAAAGATGTTGTCGCCTAATACACGCTTTATGACACGGGGAAGTCTCCAACCCGCTTTGTGTGTCCTTGGGGGCAAGTTAGAGTTGGGGACCACTGTCACCACAGTCTACCAAGTCCTCCATTTAGGCCAAATCCCAACAAAACCAAGGGGGGTAGTCCCTACAGGAAATTATTCCTAAGTTTATTAACTATTAGTTAAAGGGATCTTTTATTAAGGTTTGCAAGGCTAAGACTTTACACTATCTAAGGAATGACAAGCAGCATGCAAATACAAAGATTTCCTTTTAATGACAAAAAGACCTTGAGATAAATGAAGACTAGTACCTATTAACAAATGGAATCTAAAGATGAATTACAACTTTACAGATTTACAAATGAAATTGAAATCTATGTTAATTAAACCCATAGTTTAGGTGTTATCTAAATCAAACCAAATTACAGTATGGACAAATGAACACTATGAACAACATAAATAGTAAAGAATGAGCAGTTAAGTAGTATAAACAATATCCACAGTTGTATCAAATGTTATTAACAGATTGAATAAATGGAACAATTATTAAACTATTACCAAAAAATGCCAAAAAGAAATGAATCAATTGTGTTACTCAAGATCTACAGATTACTAAACAATGTGATTACTTAACCAAATGAATTAATGCCACCACATGAGATTGCAAAACTAAAAGGAAATACTTGTAACTGAAAAGTGAAAAGCTTGCAATGAAAAACAAAATGTGAAAGTGCTTGCAGTAAAAGCCTTAACAGCAAGGCAAAGAATAGCAGTGACATGTGTTTATAGGACGTTTTACAATGTATCTTGTAAATTTTAATAAATTTTAAGAGGGTCTTAATGTTCAGTTAAGTCTCCGAACCAGTGGTGTGACTACCCCAATCTAGTATCTCTCAAGTCAAAGAGGGAGTGCTCGTGCACTCAAAACAGTGGAAACAAGTCCACCTGTAGCTCCTAGGTCAAACCCTAATGCCCCGATGCTCAACCAGGAGGACGTAGAACACTTAGAGACCCCCACGGTCTTCTACTCCAACTAGCTTCTGAGGTCACTATTTGTAATCAACCGAAAAAATAGCAAGATGGATGCCTATTAAACTAGATCCCCCAAACCCCTTCCGCTTTTCATACCCTTGATCCGAGTTTCATAAAGGGAGATAATAGAGAGTAGAGGATACACAGACGGATGTTAGGTTGTATATTACTCTTTGCAAAATTAAATGATAGGAAGTAAATTACAGAAATAAAATAACCCACAAGCCTCAAACCGAGCTTTGTGCCACAAGGCACGGTGTCGGTACCTTGAGGTACTTGGAGCAACTAAACTATAGAACAAAAAACAAAAGTAATCTAGATGCTTGCTTGAAAAAGAAATGCTCAAAATAAACTAAGTTAAACCAAGAATGCTAACCACACAACAATCTCCCTAAAGGAGAAGGTGGGTAAAACTAAAAAATCTAGATCTATTTGAAATGGAAAAACAACAAGAATTGATCTACTTCCTACTCTACTTCCTAATCTATTTACATATAGATTACAAATGCTTTATAACTTTTGGAGAATACCCGAAGAGAACTTGTATTTGGCGTTTACAAATATCATAAAAGAAGAGAGAAAGGTAAAGGTTTGAACCCCTTTTGGAACCAGTTGAAAGTGTAGGTATTTCTGGGCTAATTTGGGCAGCACCTCCCTTTTACCTGTGTAAAACCTGTCACAAACTAGAAATCACAGAAAGTCAAAGAAATTATCAGAAAAAGTTGGTCCAAAAAAATCACTAATTTAGGGCAAAAATCTGTTTGGAAAAAATAACTGAAATGTGATGTTGAGAGGGTTGAAAACTGAGTTTCCAGCCACCTAAATACTACTAAAATATCAGATTTGAAATGTTTAATTAAAATACTAAAGATTTAGGCCCTAAAAAGGGGGGTTTTACCACTATACAATAGTAGAAACCCTAGATGTAGAACAAAAAAAACAGATCTGAAAACAAGAAACCCTTAGAGGAGCTTTCTTAGGTTTAGATCCCTGCAAAACAAATTTTTTTAGAGCTCCGACAAGCAAGCAAAGAGATGAGCACAAAAATAAATTCTACAAAATACTTTGTAGGATTTTACTAATCTACTCACAAATGAAGATAGAAGTACTTCTACTTACAAGTCTCTCCACAAAATACTTTGTGGGGAGCTTCCAAGCTAAACAAATGCAACAATAAGTGATAAATTGACAAGGTTGCCTCACTAATCCAAGCATGAAATGAGAGATATACACACCATCAATTTGCCTCCAAAGATTTTTTCTATTAAGCCCAACTAGGGCAAGATTCAATACAACAATAACAAGAGGCTTGAGCCAAATGCTTGAGAAAATATGAGAGGAGAAGAGAGCAAGATTTCAGCAGCACAATCTTAACATGAGAACCCATCATCTAAAGAGGGAGGGGAGACTTTACTTTATAGTTGAAGATGTCCCAAACCCACTCCTAAATCAAGGGTCCAAAACATAGATATAAACTCTAGCTCTCCTCTGTTAGTTTTTCAAGCATATATATATTCGAGCAAAGTGTTTACTGTTCTTTTACTTTTCTTCCTCTTTAAACAAAACTTAGATCTTTAAACCAAC